>PVKE010033873.1:0-17688 GCA_004027555.1 Craseonycteris thonglongyai | reverse complement strand
AACTGTCTGATTGTTACCAACCAATGTCACCCCACTAAATTTAACAATAAAATATAATAATATTAAAAAAAAAAAAAAAAAGAAAAGAAACCTAATCACTCAGTAGCAGGAACACAACACAATTATTTCAGTAGTTTGGCTGGTGATTACAATGGACTATGTTGTTTTTTTATTTTTATATTTTTTTATTTATGTATTTTGACAGAGGAGAGAGAGAGGGAGAGATACAGAGACAGAGAGAGAACTGAACTAGAGGAGCTCCCAGTTCAGCATATGGTTCTGCACGGGCCTGGGCCGGGATTCAATCCTCGGTCTGCGGCAGCCCCTAACCCACTGAGCCATGCCGGCTTCCCCTATGTTGTTAAGAAACAAACATTAGTAAAAATTTGTAAGTTGACACCTGGAAATTTAGAGAAAAAAATTTACACACAATGCAACATATACACAAGGTACTATAGAATTGTACACCTGGAACCTACATAATTTATACTAACCAATGTCATCTCAATAAATTTAACAATTAAAAAAATAGTAACATTGGGGAAGCTGGGATGGCTCAGTGGGTTAAGCGCTCACTTTGCAGCGCTGGGGACTGAGGATCGAATCCCGGCCCCAGCCCATGTGGACCCGTGTGCTGAACTGGGGAGTGCCCCCAGTTCGGTTTTCACTGGGGTGAGACCCCGGCCCAGTTCCTGCCCCATGCAGTCCTGCACCCACCTGTGGAATGAAACCATGTGGAAAAACCAATTATGTGCAACTATGGAGACTGTTCTGGGCCTTTCCCCCTTCTCTCTGTCATATCTCTGTTTCTCTGTCTCTCTGTGTCAAAAACAATACAAATAAATCTTAAAAAAAAAAAAAAAAGCCTGATTATAAAAAACTCATCACAAGTTCAAGTTCAAAGTGAAGAATTCTCAAAGAGGGAGCTGGGAACCTCCTTCTGTAACCCTTGTAGGGGAGGTAAACTCAGTCATGTTGGAAGTGGGAGGGAGAGGCAGATCTTTGGCAATAGCTTGTTGTTAACAGTAATGGCAGAGTCACCAGGAAAAAAGATTTGGGAGGTAGAAGAATGGAAGCGAAGACATGTACTTAGTATTCATATCCAACCCTGCCCATCTATGAATCACTATTTTGAGGTTGTTTTACTATTTTAACTGACATTTAAAGCTACCTTCAGTTTTCCTGGAAGTAATAATATAAACACAGACATATCTATTAAAGGCATCATTATAGTTAAAGGCGATTAATTGATATGGCTGTAAATATCCTTTTATTGCCAAGGCAACATAATGTACCACTTCAGCTATTGTGACTCTAAAATTCTTTCATGGGGGGCTATCCTTGTACTTTTCCCTTACTAGAAATAAGAGAATGTGTTATTGCTTGCTTTCATCTATTATGTAACACTGGAATTTACTTTCATGACCACAACTCCTTTTGTGTATTATTTTTCAATTACAGTTGACAACAGTATATTAGTTTAAAATGTACAACATAGTAAGTAGACATTTATATACCTTACAAAGTGATCACTCCAGTAAGTCTAAGACCCATCAGACACCATTCAGTTATTACAATACTACTGGCTATATTCTTTGCTATAATATACATCCCTGTGACTTATTTCATAACTGCCAATTTGTACTTCTCTTCACCTTTTTCACTCATCTCCTTACCCTCCTCTGATCTGGCAACCATCAATTTGTTCTTTGTATCTATTAATTTGTTCATTTATTTTGTTTTTAGAATTCTACATAAATGAAGTCATGGTCATTGCCTGTCTGACATATTTCATCTAGCATAATACTCTCTAGGTTCAGCCATGTTGCCACAAATGGCAAGATTTCATTCTATTTTATGGCCAAGTAATATTCCATTGTATAAATGTACCACATCTTCTTTATCCATTTTTCTATCAATGGACACAGGTTGCTTCCATATCTTGACTATTGTAAATAACACTGCAATGAATATAGAGTTGCATGTATTTTTTTGAGTTAGTGTTTTAGATTTCTTTGGATAAATATCTAGAAATGCAATTGCTAGATCATATGGTTAATTCTATTTTTAATTTGTCGAGGACCCTCTATACTGTTGCCCATAGTGGCTATAGCAATTTACAATCTCAACAGTGGGTGAGGGTTCCCTTTTACCCAAATCCTTGCCAACACTTGTTGTTTGTTAATTTACTGATGATAACCATTCTGATAGGTGTGAGGTGATATCTCATTGTAGTTTTAATTTGCATTTCCCAGGTGATTAATGATGTTGAGCATCTGTTCATGTTTATTGGTCATCTGTATGTCTGCTTTGCAGAAATGTCTATTTAGGTCTTCTATTCAATTTTTAACTGGGTTATTTATTTGTTAGTAAGTTGTATGTGTTCGTTATATATTCTGGGTATTATCCCTTTATTAGATGTGTCATTGGTTAATATCCTCTCCTATTCAGTAGGCTTTCTTTTTGTTTTGTGGTTTTCTTTGCTGTGCAAAACCCTTTCTAGTATGGTGTAGTCCCACTTGTTAATTTTAGCTTTTGTTTCCTTTGCCAGAGGAGACACATCCAAAAAAATATTACTAAGTGATGCCAAAGAATATTTTCTATGTCTTCTTCTGTAAGTTTTATGGTTTTAGAACTTATATAATAAGTCTTTAATCCATTTTAAATTTAGTCTTGTTTATGGTATGAGATAGTTTAATTACAAGGTTTTTTTGGCATTGTCTGTCCAGTTTCCCCAACACCATTTATTGAGTAGACAGACGACTATCTTTATCCCACTGTATATTCTTGACACCTCTTTCATAGATTAACTGACCATATGACAAGGGTTTATTTCTGAGCTCTCTATTCTGTTATTTTGATCTATGTATCTGATTTTATACCAGTACCATGCTATTTTGATTGCTTACCAGTATGCTTTGAGGTAGCATGATACCTCTTAACTTCTTTCTCCAAATTACTTTGGCTATTTAGTTTATTTTGTGATTCCATATAAATTTTAGAATTGTTAGTTCTAGTTCTGTGAAAAATGCCACTAGTATGTTGATAGGGATTGCACTGAATCTGTAGATTCCTTTGAGTAATATGGACATTTTAACATTAAATCTTCCAATATATGAACACAGTATGTTTCCATTTATTTGTATCTTCTTCTGTGTCTTATGGTTTCCTCTATTTTTATAGGTATTTTATTCTTTTTTATGCAATTATAAATGGGATTGTAGAAATTTCTGATAGCTCATTATTGGTTCTTTTTATGTTTTCTGTCTGTTTAATTTCTCACTGAATTAATCTATTCCTCCCCCAAGTTCATTGAGCATTTTTATAACCAATGTTTTGAACTCTGTATCTGATAGTTTGCTTGTTTCCATTTAATTTAGTTCTTTCATCTGAGACATGTTTATTTCCTCCATTTTGGTTGACTCCCTACATTTGTTTCTATGTATTACGTAGATCTGCTATGTCTTCCAGTTTTGGCAGGGTGGTCCTATGTAGTAGGTGCCCTGTGGGGCCCAGTGGCACAGTCTCCCTGGTCACTTGAGCTGGGTGCTTCAGGGATGTCCCTTATGTGGGTTGTGTGTGCCCTCCTGTTGTAGTTGAACAGTGATTGCTATTGGTATGTTAGTGGGTGGGACTATCAGGCTTACTGGCTGACTACAGTGGATGAATTGTGCAAGGACTAACCCCACAGAGCAGGGTTCACTTACGCAGGCTTCTGGTGCCTGCCAGTCCATTCTTTGGATGTGTCATTTGTGAAGCTGGTTTGGTGACGCTCTGGTGTGGTCTGAAACTGGCTACTAAGTGTGTTGGTTCTGGAGCCTCTTGAGAGGGGCTCCCTGCGGGCCAAGGTCACTTGCTGCCTATGCCCAGACCAGGGTTCCCTGGTAAGAGCCATAATATGATCTGCAGTTGGTTGCCACCTGTGCTAGACTTGGAGGCACCTGGGAGAGGTTATGCTGTGAACTGAGGCCAGCTGTGCCACTTAGCAAGAGGTACAGGACATGCTGAGGCCAGCTGCTGCTTATTTGAGGTTTGCAGACCTTTGAGAGATTTTAGGAAAGTCCACAACATGATCTAAGGCAGGCCACTTGCATGGAAGAGCCACTGAGAGGTTTGGGTGGGCTGCAAGAGTTGAGTGGAGTAGGGTTTTAGGGAATCACCAGGGCGAACTGAACAGTGTTAACCAGGTTAATGGAGAGCTCACATTAGCACCCACCTGTGCCTGTTGGCTGGGTGTGGGGAGGGTTCAATAAAAGAAGTGTCTGTCAGAACTTCTGTCCCTGGAGTGAGCTGACTTGATCCCTACCCTGAAGCTAGTTAACAGTTTCTTCCTGTATGTCCCTGGTACTGTTTGAGCTACTGCCTTTGCTGAAGCTCAAAGTAAAAGAGTTGATGAGGCAGACAGTCTGTGCTTGGACCCTTTATGTCTTATACATAATCCCCACTGGTTTTCACAGCCAGATGTTATGGGGACTTCCCTTCCTGGCACTGGTGCCCAGGGCTGGAGAGCACAGTGTGTGGTAGGGACACCTCAATCCTCGGTGCTTACCTCTGCAGCTGATACATCCCTTCCAATTCTTAGTCATCAGGTCATGACAATGGGACCTGCCTGTTCTGTATCTCCACCCCTCCTACCAGTCTCAGTGTCACTTTTTTATATCCTTAGTCATACAAATTCTGTTCATCTAGTCTTGATGTGGTTTTCAATGATGGTTGTTCTGTAATTTAGCTATAATTTTGATGTGGTCATGGGAATAGGCGAGCCCAGTATTTACCTACTCCACCGTCTTGACCAGCAATCTTCATGAAAGAAACTCTTTAAAGGGCCATCACATATACTTTGGTTTCTCTTTAGATTGTATAAATCTTTTGCTTCATTAAGGGCCATCACATCTTTTGGTGAAATTGATTTTTGGCATGAAATAGTGTTCCTGGTCTGTTTCCCTGCATAGTCACCAGAAAGGAAGCCATTTCTTTCTTTCTTTGGTTAGCTTCTACTGCTCTTACTTTCATTTTGGAAGACAGTACACAATACATTAAAGAAGACAGGCTCAAATCTCAGTTACAATTCTCAAACTGGATGACTTTGAGTAAATTAGGTTAAATTCTGTGGGCCTTGGTTTTACTATAACATGGTGATAATAATACCTTGGTCTGTCATATAGGGATATTGTGAAGATTGAGTTAATGTATGTAAAGTAATCAGCACATACCCAGAACTACTGACTTGAGATACTCCTTAAGATTTTTATAACAGAGTTTTGACTATTAATGCAATCGTTTTCAATTTAAATAAAAGTTACTTAAATTAAAAAAAAAAAAAAAGTGAAATGTCTTTTGGGTCACATCTGCCCTTGTACGTTAAGCAGTGAGAATTCCAATTATATTCTACAAACTATAAAGCTTCATGAAATGCAGGAACAAAAACCAGATATAGCTATAGTGCACCAGAACTATTTTCTATAATACTAGCAATTTGTCAGTGAAGGGCCAAGTTCTACCTGTTACTATTTTCTTCACTTGGGATAAGTTAGGTCATCCCCAATTCTCTTCATCTGAAAAACAAGGGAGGCAGATTGTAAACTCCAAATTATTTTTCTGTGAACTAAATTTGGTAGGGTGTAATCATGTAAATAAGCTACTGCTAGGCTCCTCAACTCTTAAATATTAATCCTCATCATCACCTAGCTCAGATGATAGTTAATACATGCAGCTGGCCACCTAAAGGAAACAAAAAATATCTGTATTCTAGGTAACTGTGATGGAGTAATACACTTAATGGACCACAGTCCAATATCCACCAAAAGTCTGGTTGGGAAAAATGCTTTTTATAGAGGATTGTCTTAAAGCTATACAGTGTTCTAACTCAGTTATTAATAGTTAGGAATAGGGGAAGTCGGGATGGCTCAGTGGGTTAAGCGCTCACTTTGTAGCGCCGGGGACCTAGGATCAAATCCCAGCCCCGGCCCGTGCGAACCCATGTGCTGAACTGGGGAGTTCCCCCACTTCAGTCCTCTGTCTGTCTCTGTATCTCTCTCTCTCTCTCTGTCAAAAACAATTAAAAAAAAAAAGTTAGGAATATGTATCAAAATCCCTGGGGAACTTTATGAAAGCATACATGTTTTTGCCCATGCCCCAGAGATTCTGTTTTATTGGTCTAGAATGGAGACATAAACGTGTATTTTTAATAACCTGGGTGATTTTTTTTAAGAAATTGAGATGCAGTTCATATACTGTAAAATTCATCATTTTAAAGCATACCATGGGGAAGCTGGGATAGCTCAGAGGGTTAAGCACTCACTTTGCAGCCCCAGAGCCTGAGGATCGAATCCCAGCCCCGGCCCAGGCAGACCCATATGCTGAACCGGGGTGTGGCCCAAGTTCAGTTCTTGACGGGACCTATGTGGGAGGTTCCCGGCCCAGTTTCTGCCCTGCGCAGCTCCGTGCCCACCTGTGGAGTGAAACTATATGGAAAACTAATGCTGTCAACTATGGAGAGTGCCCCTTCTCCCTGTCTCTCTGTCAAAAAACAATAAAAATAAATCTTTAAAGCATACCATTCAGTGGTTTTAATATATTCATAAGGTTGTACAACCAACACCACTAATTCTAGAACATTTAATGACTGCCAAAAGAAACCTCATACCCATTTGTAGTCAGTCTCTAATCTCTTCTCTCTTCTTTCCCTAGCCCCTGGAAATACTAATCTTCTTTGTGATTTGCCTATTCTATACATTTCACATAAACAGAATCATATAATATGTGGTCTTTTGTGACTGGCTTCTTTCACTTAGCATAATATTTTCAAGGTTTACCAACGTTATAGGGTGTATCATTATTTCCTTTTTATGGCCGAGTAACATTCCCTTGTCTTATGTGATAGTTAATTTTATGTGTGAGTTTGACTGGGCCATGGGATACCTAGAGAGTTGGTCAAACATTATTCTGAGTGTCTTTGAGGGTGTTTTAGGATGAGATTAACATTTGAACCTAGGACTAAGTAAAGCAGTTTGCCCTCCCTAATGTGGGTAAGCCTTACCTAAACAACAGAAAACGTGACTATAACAAAAAAGCTGAGTAAGAGGTAACTTCTGCCTATGTGAGCTGGGACAGTGGTCTTTTCCTGCACTCAGACTTAAACTGAAACCCAAGCTCTTCTTTAGTCTGTTTGTTGGCTCTTCTGGTTGTCAGGACTTCAGACTCAGGCAAGAATGAGAACATCATCCCTCCTGAGTCTTCAACTTGCCAACTTCAGATCTTGGAACCTCTCAGCCTTCACAATCATGTAAGCCAATTCCTTACAAGTTACCGGTACATATTCATCCACTCATATCCTACTGTTTGTTTCTCTAGAGAACCCAAATATATATGGATATACCACATTTTGTTTATCCATTCATCAACTGATGACCATTTGGGTTGTTTCGTACTTTGACTGTTACGACTAATGCTGCTAAAAACTTTATTCAAGTTTTTATATGAACATGGGTTTTGAATTTTCTTGGTTAATACCTAGAAGGGGGGAAAAAAACAGGTATTTCTGATGGGTGTCTTTTATCTAATCTTTGCTCTCTAAACACATTTATTTTGAGCTTCAATTACACTGCTCTTTATGGAACATCTTCAAGGAATGATAAAGATGCTAAAACCATTAAAAAAATAGTCCCATGAAGTTTGCTGAAGACATGGTTTTTATTAATCTATATAGTGTCTTCATTTCTGTGAATGCCTATGTAAAAATTTTTCTTTGGTCTCAGTACTTTTAAGTCTGAGACAATGTGAATCTTAACTAATTATAACTTCCTCTCTTCATATGACTAGAATCTTTAGTAAGCATAGCAGAGTTCATGGCCTACATTTTATACACAGTAAGTCCTCACTTAATGTCATCAATAGGTTCTGAAACTGTAAATTAAATTATATATATATATATATATAATTTATATATATATATAATTTATATATATATATATATATATATATATATATATATATATATATATATACACACACACACACACACCAATTTTACCACAGGCTAATTGATATAACATGAGTTAAGTTCTTAGGCACTTCATTAGCATTATAATGAAATGATGTGATTCAAGGATTTGCTGTACTTACTACTCTCCTGGTCTCATTAACTTCTTGTCTTTATTTCCATATTGTCTCATTTTTCCATTAGTTTAAAATGTTATTTGGCATTGCTCTATGTATATAACTTAGTAAATAATTTCTGGAACAAGGTAGGTTGTAGAAGTAAACTAATATAGTCAAATCCTCTAAATTTACACCAACTTAAAAAGGGTCAGAGTGGTAAATCTTACTCATCTTAGTATTAGATATTATTGATTTATAGATGGTGATTTTAAATAGGTAACTCACATACAGGCTAGTGATAACTATTTTGTTATATATGCATCATAAATTTATATAGTTATTCAGCATATATTATGTGGCAGAGATTTGATTTACCTTTGACTGATATTCATGGTATTTGAAATTCCTGGCACAATAGTCATAGACCTTGCAAAAAGCTGACGTGGCTAATCTGCTGAGATTTTTAACCACCACTTCTATAACCAAGTGATTAAAACATTCAAATAGTAAATTTTGTTTAAAACAGCAGGAATAGAGAAATGGTATACAGTTGACCCTTGAACAACACAGGTCTGAACCATACAGGGCCACTTAATACACAGATCTTTTTCCCAATAAATACCTGTACTATTTGCAATGATGGATGGTTGGGAGTGGATGTGAAGAATCAACTGTATGCACCAACCTACACCATTTTATACAGGGGACTTGAACACCCTCAGAATTTGGTATCTATTGGGGGTCCTGGGACCAATCCTACATGGATACTGAGGTTCAGCTAAATTTTGGGGGAGTCAGAAGTTATACACAAATTTTTGACTGCATGGGGGTTAGCACCCCTAACCTCCACATTGTTCAAGGATCAACTGTAGCTTTTAAAGGTATATTAACTACTATACTTGCATAAGGCATGTTGAAAATAATTTCCACAATATAACCAAAATCACATTGAGAAACTGATTTCTTTAATAGAGAAAATAAATGCTATAGGAATCAATTAATAGCTGACTTAATATGTATTTCACCTACAAACAACTTTTAAAAATATATCATTACATCTCAAGCTGTTTTGTGTAATTTAGCCTACATAAAAATATGTAAGGAAAAATACAGATATATATAGAATATTTATTGTCACAGTTGCAATAAGGAAAAAAGTAGTCAAGTAAGTTATGGCACATACAAAATGTAATATTTTGTAATTATTAAAAAGGATGTTATGAATATGTGAATTGAGTTGATATGTAAGATCAAATTGCATTAAATGAAAAAAGCAAGGTGCAGAATATGAGTGGTGTATACTCATCTGTAAAAGTAAATATATATATGCACATATGTACTATCTACCTATTGGTATATAAACTCTCTAATAACAAAAAGCTATTATAGTAATGATGTCTAAAAATAAGACTGAGAATTAGCAGAAAGGGTGGGAGATTTTTAATTTTAGGCTTTTAGGTTTAAATTTTTACCAAGTAGATCTTTTATTGAAAATAAAATTGAAAAATAAAGGAAGAAAAGAATATGTTACTGAAATTGATTTTCTCTACTGTTTGCATTTCTACTTAATGAATCTATTGAAAATAAAAGTAAAAAATATAATGTTATTAGTGTGATACCATAAATCCCCATAAGCCATGAGCCAAAAAGACCTACCTTCTGTGTATCAATATCTTGTCTCATGATTCCCATTTCCTTATTTATCTTTTCTTTGTGCTGTTCACATTCATTTAGTTGAGCTATTACTTTATTAAGTTCAGTTTCTTTTTGCTACAAAAAAGAAATTTCTTTAAGGAAAAGAAATAAAAATATAAACAAATAGTTTTTTTTTAAAGTTTTTAATTACCTTCTTATAGTCATCTTTCCCATCTTGAATATAATTCTCAATGTTTTTCACATAACTATGAATATTTTTAACCTTCTCTTTGATATCATTGATCTGTAGAAAAATATTTATTAAACATACACAGGTTAAGGACCAGGGCACTTAAGATTTATTTCCAAGGAAATATATTAAAGTAACAAACAGTTAGAAGAGCACAGTGAAACAGTGGCTTGGAAGTTAGGAGCCATTGGTTCTAATTTTTATCAGCAGCAATTTTTATGATCTCAGACAATTCCTTTTATTACCTATAGGATTAGATTAAATAGTCTCAATTCTCAACTTGTATTTTAGGTCAAGAAGCAAACTAGGGGAAGCTGGGAATGACTCAGTGGGTTAAGCACTCGCTTTGCAGCCCCAGGGACAGAGGATCAAATCCCAGTCCTGGCCCGTGCAGACCCATATGCTGAACTGGGGAGTGTCGCCAGTTTGGTTCTCACCAGGATGAGACCCCGCCCCAGTTCCTGCCCTGTGTAGCCTCATGCCCACCTGTGGAATGAAACTATGTGAAAAAAAACTATGATATGCAACTATGGAGATTGCTCTAGGCCCTCCTCCTTTTCTCTGTGTCTGTATTTCTGTCAAAAACAATAAAAATAAATCTTAAAAAAAAGGAAACAAACTAAGTTTATTCCTTATTCTAACAAAAATTTTTAACATCAAGATTATATCACAAATTTGAAAATACTATTTGTATTACCATGTTTTTAATTTCATGTAAAATAATGGTGTCCAACATGGTGCTCTGAACATAATGTTTAATATACATATTTGGTAAAAAAACAACAACATATAAATGTAATCTTACTTTATCCTGTGTTATTTTGTTGCTTGTATTTTTTTTATAGATTAACTCTTCTTTTTCCTGCTGGAACTTTTCCAATGTTGTTTCCAAAGGGCCTATTTGCTCTTTAGCATCCTAGAAATATTAAAAAACAAAGTCTTATATATATTTTACAAAATCAACTCATTTGCTCCTTCCAATAACCCTATGAGGCAGGTACCATTTTTGTCGCATATTTCAGATGAGTAAACAGGCACAGAAATGATCTGAGTTCACAAGAGCCAGTAAATAAAGGACCCAAGCATTTAAATCTCATCCAGCTCCATAGTCTCTCTTTGAGCCACTATGCTATACTGCCTCAGCCACTGTCTTGATTCTTAATCTATGCCACATGCTTCCATTATATGAGCATGTGGCTAGCTTCAGGTGTTAAGGTTTTATGAATTTGCAGAGGCCCATGTCAGCTCTGTGATCAAATAGGAAGGCCCACTCACTCCAGATCTCTCTTTTACAGATGGGAGTATGACTGTAAAGAACACTTTTGTTCTTAAGCTTAGTTTGCTGAGACTAAGTAGATATTTTGTGGAAAGAAAGTGTACTGGTACACACTGATATTAATGTGTCCAAATATTTTGGAAGGAAAGGAGCTTTTAAGTTATGAACTAGTTTACTAACCAGAAGTCTGCATTGCTTTGGCCTTGTAACATCTCTACAACATAATTATATGATAACTACTGTTCAAAACAATAATTCTCAAGTGTTTTAAGAACCTGAAATATCTAATGAATCCTCCAAGGCAGAGAAAATTATTTAGTACTACTTCAATATAGGTGTATTTTATTGTTTTGGGAGGTGGAATGGGACAGTAGGAAGTCAAATGTATTAGAAGTCAGAAGACCAAGCATCTGAAATTAACCCTGAAAATAAACCCTGCCTTTTACTAGCTGTATGAACTAGGGAAAGTCATGGGATATCTTAAAGTCTCAATATTTGTATAAAAAAGGATTTAGTCACATATCTCAACAGGGTTACTAAAACACTAAGTGGCTTATTGTCAAACTGCTTTATAAACACTAAAAAATTATACAAATGTAAGGTAGTACTATTTTCTATCATAGTCCAAGCCTCTGATAATTTGTAATCCAAAAATACTTAAGAAGTATTTATAGTAACTGTAGAATCAATACTATATTTAGCGTTTACTGAATGTGTACAATTATGAAAATATAGGTAAGACTGTTGTTTCTAAAACTGTTCAAAAACTTAATAGGTTGAGTCTTAGGGATTCCAAATGGGTTCCATTCCATGTGATCACGAAGTGCCTGTTCACTGTCTGGGAAAGAATTCCAAGGCTACATCTAGAATCAGTGTCTGCCATGGAATCTGTACATAAGACAAACCTCCCATACAAGCAAGAATCCTTACATGGTGTTAGCTAACCACCACCTGACTACCTCCAACAACAGGAAGTTCACTACTAAATTAACCAGGCAGCCAGTTCTTCCTTATTATGACCAAAATCCTTCTCCCAGAAATCTTTACCAGTTAGTACAAGTTCTGTCACTCAGAAGTCACACAAAGAATTATTATACTATTTTTATTTTATCCTCACAATAACCACAATTCTAACCATTACACTAACAAAGAGCATTTCATACATTTGAACTAATTTAAAAAACAAATACCGGTATATACATATGTTCTTACCTTTATCTCTCTGTATAAGGACTGAACTTCAGTGGATAATTCCACAGTCTGCTCCTCCAGTTGCTGACGATGTTGTAAATTAGTGGATATCTGAAGTTTCTCTGATTTAAGTTCATTTGTTATACTTTTTAGTTGTTGAATCTGTTCCTGCTGGTCCTGTATAAGCTTACGATTCAATTCAATCTTACTGGAAACTGCACAAAAACATATCGACACAATGATTTATGTAAGAGTACAGAAAATGCTAAGAGCAGTATCCTTCCAGTTTTATAGGTCCATGTAATATACAAAGGCAAGTTTCTGTGGGTCCCACCCACTGCAACAAAAGTGTCACAGGAACCCCTCCAGCTCCCAAACCAGCTTTCTGCCCTCTCCTGGCCACTCACAGGTGAGGCTCAGAGGGCAAGTATGATTGAGAAAGAGTATAGCTCACTTGATACTCATTATTCAAAATCTGTTGTGCAAAGCAAGGGAACAGAGGAGTAGTGAGCTTTTGAGAAAAGAGTGTGAATACACTGTGGACTGGAAGGAAGAAAGACAGTTCCTTGTCCACAGAATAGGTGTAAAATTTATGTTGGGAAGGTTGAAGTCTTTAATGGGTACATGAGGAAACAGATTATATTACCTGTATCTAATTTGTGTTGCTTTTCTTGTTTTTCCTGGTTTACTTGTTGAACAGTTCTATCCAAGTCTAGTCCTTGTAGCTTAGCTGCTTGTTGTGCAATTTTTCTTTCAACATCTTTAAGTTCCATCTTAAGAATAAAAGTTATTTCCTTTAAGAAACTTACTACATTATCATTATTTAAAAATCTTTAAAAAATAATTTCTATTAATTATTTTTAAATTTAATTTTAAAACTTCTTTCAGGTACAGTTTAAAAAAGGTTAATAGAATTAAAATAAAGTTAATTTTTAATAATATCAATGATGTAAGCAAAAGGAAGCAGACTAAAAATGAAAATAGGACTACTACTTATTTTTCATAATGTATGAATAATTCATAATGGGGAACTCTAAATACAATCTGTGCCTAAATACTAACTACTGTTTTTAATACTCTCATTTCACATTCAAACCACCATGAAACAAGTCTGATTCTGCCTCAAACTACAATAAACTTACCTGGAGCCTCTCCATAATTGTAACATCTGTCAGACACACTTTAGCACTTTCTTCTTCAGGCATTATTGCACCCAGTAAAGTTTCCTGTTCTTCAATGTCATTCTTCAGGCGCTGTATGTCTCTGTTGACATTCTGCAGTTTGTTTCTTAATTCTGGTATTTCCTTCTCTCTCAAATCATTTATGCTTTGCCTTAACAGAAAACACAGTTAAAAATAAGCTTTCTAATGTTTTCTCATGAGGCTGAGTTTATGCATTTTTGGCAATATCAGAAGTGATACTGTATCCTTCCTTCTTAGGTCATCATATCAATGAGCACATGATGTCAGTATGTCTTCTTACTATTAAACTTACTCACTTGGTTAAGATGGTGTCAGCCAGATTTATCCATTTTAAAGTTACTATTTTGCTTTTGTAATTAATAAATATCTTGAGAGATATGCTAACTGAGGCCATGTAAATACCCTTTTTCCTCAACCTTTTGCCCACTGATTTTTTTATCCATTGGTAGATGTTGTTTGCAACCATTATTACTGTGTTATTTGCCAAACAGCCATATTCTACAAATTAACTGATCACACTCATCAAAAGTATCAAGATCATGAAAGATAAAGACTAAATAAAGAACTGCTACAGATTGCAGGAGCCTAAGGAGAATTAATAACTAGATGCAGTGTGGAATCCTGGGTTGGCCTTGTGGGGTGGCGGTGAGGTGGTGGTGGTGAGAAATTAGTGGAAAGACTGCTGAAATTCAAATATGGTTTGTAGTTTAGTTAATAGCATTATACTAATGTTAATTTCTTGATAACTATATTGTAGTTGCATAAATTGTGATCTTCAAGAAAGAAGTTAGGTGAAGGGTATGAGTGAATTCTCTACTACTTTTATAATTTCTCTGTAAGTCTAAAATTTTTTTGCAAAATAAAAAGTTAAAAAAATGATGGAATGGAAGGAAGCTACTCAGCTAAATGCTACATAAGTTCGTGGTACAAAAGCTGTTAACCCAGTGTACTGCTGCTACTCTAGCTAATGTGGCAATCACTGGCAATACCCATATATGTTTTTTTTCACTCTCATTATTTTATTAAACCCTTTTATAGTTAAGTAGAGAAATAATAAGAGTAGACACAATTCACACTGAAAACTATGGGTACTGTACATCTGTTTTAAATCTTGGCAGCTCAGAAGGGCTAACTGGGGAGAATTTTTTCCATTGGCCTTCTAAATTCAAGATGTCTGTGATGATGTGGGCCCATGAAAAGGAGCTATTGCCTAATACTGAAACATTGTCCCTTCCTGGAAGCTTATCAAACCCTGCCCAATCTTCAAGGCAATCCTAGTCCTTCTTCTTACGATGTTCCCTTCCAGAACCAGCTCTTACTTGTCTCCTTCTTCTCTGAATATCTACATATACTTCATTAGCACCCAACTGAGCATTTTAGCATTGCCTTTCTCATATAGTTTATTTCTGGTTTAGTATCTTAAAAAGAATTTTTTTTTTAATTACAACAGATATACAGTGTTATATTAGTTTAAAGTGATCTACATAATGATTACACAGTTATACAATTTATGAAGTTGCTCATAATGCTTAAACAATAAAACTTGTATTTTTATCTTTTAGAAAAACTATCAAGTTTATTTTGAAAAACTTTCAAATCCTTAAAGTCAAATTAGTACAATAAATTAAATTGGTTTCTAATGGGAGTCTTATAATAAACTAAAGGTAAAACTAGAAGCTCAAGGATTAGCTCTTGCGTACTATTACTTAATAATTTTTTAAAAGTCTACACTATGACTAAGAAATGCCAACCTGAACTGATTTGTGACAATAAAATACCTATAATTTTTTACACTAGAAAAATGAAAAAACTCCCTGGGTAAATATGAAGATATGCAGGTTATGAGTAATGCCATTTTCACATTACTTCCTTACTGTTGTGGTCACAGAGCACAAGTTGATCTTAAATTATGTGCCCAGTACCTAAAAAAATGACACAGCTATTAACAGCCAAATGACAGTCAAGCATTCACTTTACTGGGGGCATCTTTGTAGAGTACAGGCATCCATTCACAATTTTAACCCTATTTTTATATTTTAACACACACACACACACATACACATATCCTTAACGATGTGTTCCAGCTTTTGGTGCCTTCTTTTTTAATGATTACCTACAGTACTAAAATTAAGCATTCTAAGAAAAAATAAAGATATTTCCCGAGAACAGGCTACTGAGATCTATTAGGGTTCTGTTTTTGAAAACATTTCAGAAAATTCAATTTACCTATTTTTGTGACAGCATTTCTTTGGCAAGGGGATTTTATATAAAAGAGACCAACATAGATATGGTACTAAAAAAACTTTGGGAGAAATGGGAAAAAAATATAAGTTGAGTTTTTATTTAAATGAGGTGTTGCAATAAATGAATCTGAGTCAGTATTAAGCAAAATATGAATAGGTACATTTTTATCTGATATTTTACTCATGATGGTGCTCTTATGTTAAATGTTGGTAAGTTTGACTAACCAATGTAACCTAATAAATTTAACAACAACAAAAAAATGTTGGTAAGTTTGATGCTTTAAATGAGAGTATTAGTTTCCTTAAAGAGTATAAGCAAAATGTGGCTTCTTACTATCTCTCTGAGCTCATCCTCAACCACTTTATACTTTATCCTGTGGCCTTCTGGTAAACATGTCACAGGGTTTTGGCACTGCCTGGAATACTCTTCTCCTGGACAACTACCTGGCTGGCTCCCTCACTTCTCTTAAATCTCTGCTCAAATGCCCCACCTCCATCAGCTAATCCCCTCCCACCATTCCTCAGGCATTCTCTATTCCCTTACACTGTATTTTTCTCCAGAGCACTGATTAGCACCTAATAGACTATATATTTAATTTTTCGATTCAGGTTATCTTATTTTATGTGTGATGACCAGAATGGCACACAGATGACACTCCAGATACTGGGGTACTACGTGGATTAAAGTTACCATTCCTCCCATCAAGAGGTGAAGTCTGTAATCTTTCACTGAATTTCAGCAGGCTCTATGACTACTCTGACCAATATAAAACAGCAGAAGTAACAATGTGTCAGTTTCTGGGCCCAGGCCTCAAGAGACTTGCAGCTTCTCTTTCCTATTTCTTGGAACACTTGCTCTCAGGATATTTTCTTTGGTCACCCAGTCACTATGCTGCCAAAAGCCCATGACACATGTGGAGGCCATGTGAAGATATTCTGTTTGACAGCTCCAGCTGGGCTCCCAGCCAACAGTCAGCATCACTGCCAGCCATGTGAGTGAGCCATCCTGAACGTACAGTTCATGAGAGCCTTGAGATGACAGCAGCCAACTTCTAACTACCTACATGAAAGACCTAAGTGAGAACCAGCCAGTTAAACCCAATTTTTCCTCAGAACCATGAAAAGTCATAAATCATTGTTATGAGACACCAAGTTTTTAGGAAGTTTGTTACATAGCAATAAATAACTGGAAGATATTAAGAGTTCTTATTCATTCAGCAAATAGTTACCAAAGTTAAAATATCCAAAGAATTATGGAGGTACAACAAAGAATAAGGTAGGTACCTTACTCTGAATAGGGGAGCTATGATGGCAAGGATCCCAAAATATAATAATACAATGCTGATTTCTGCTATTTGTGATATATCAGTATGACACAGAACTAAGCTTACATTTCCTAAACATGTACTTTCCACTAACTTTAAATTTTATCTTTTTAAGATACTGCCTTATTCCTCACCTTCCTTTTGATTCTCATACTAATGCTTTTGTCTCCTTATTACACGCTCTCTGTAGCCCTCAATAATTTGATTTTCACCCTTTATATTAGTTATCTATTGTTGCATGACAAAACAGTCCAAAACTTGGCAGCTTAAAATAACAGCACTTATTTCTCACAGATATGAGAACCAGGAGCACTATCTGAGTGCTTCTGACTCAGGTGTCTTGTTGAAGCTGCATCTCAAGGCCTGACTGTTATAGAATCTGCTTCCACTGGTATACTCACTCATGTGGTATTTCTCAGGTGCTAACCAAGTGGGTCCCTCTATAGGGCTGCTCACATGGCGACTG
>PVKE010033872.1:0-17690 GCA_004027555.1 Craseonycteris thonglongyai | reverse complement strand
GAGAGAGAGAGATACAGAGACAGAGAGAGAACTGAACTGGGGGCACTCCCCAGTTCAGCACATGGGTCCGCAAGGGCCCGGGCCAGGACTCGATCCTCAATCCCCGGGGCTGAGCACTTAACCCACTGAGCCATCCCGGCTACCCCTGTTTTGTTTTTTAACACACAAGTAACCCCTGTCTTCCCTTCAACTTACATATATATGCTGGTGACCACCACCACCAAAAAAAAAAAAAAAAAAAAAAAAAAAAAAAAAAAAAAAAAAAAAAAAAAAAAAAAAAAAAAAAAAAAAAAAAAAAAAGAAAGCTACAATAGATATAATTAGCCTCAATGCATCCTAGAGTAGATATGGGATCACTTCAAGTAATTCCTAGGTGTAATATGTGCCCATTACCTATTATTGCCAACAATATGAAGATGTTAGTGCCTGAATTTGACAAGTCACACATTTCAACAGTGAATTTTAAATTGTGTCAAACTTTAGTAAATTAATATAGTTTGAAACTTTAGAAAGCAGGGTGCTGATATAGCTCAACAGGTTGAGTGCTTGCCTTTCAAATGCAAGGTTCAGAGATCAAATCCCAGCCCCAGCCCATTCATTACCTATATGCTGAACTACAGTGCAACTGGTAACTGCTGGGTTGGCTCAGCAGCAAAGGTCCAGTGCCATCCCCGTGTGGCCCCACATCCATCTGTGTGGAATGAAACTATTTTACAACTAATGGTATACAACTATGAAGACTGCTCTGGACCCTTCTCCTTTTCTCTCTCTCTCTCTGCCACTCTCTCACCTCTTCTCTCAAACAATAAAATAAATCTTTAAAAAGAAATTTAGAAATAATTTATCTGGAATATTATTTTATTCTCAGAAGAATGTAGCATCAACTGCAGTCACTCAGTAGTATTCAGCTACTGGCTGATCTGGACAGGGGGGAATTCAAGATTGGCTCTTTGCAAGGAGATCTAGAAGACAAGGCTCAGGGAGCCCCTTTCCCTTCCTATGTAGACACATTATTTACAGAGTTACCATGTTGGGCTTTCACATAATATATTAGGGCTCTAAGAGTGAGAATTCTAAAAAACAAACAAACAAAAAAGCACTAGCAACATATTAAGTTCTGGGATGAGAAATTACCATTGTATCACTTACACTATAATATATTTTTCAAACCAATCTCAGAGTTGCCCAAATTCAAGGGAAGGAGAAATAAATCTCATTTCTCTATAGGAAGAATGTCGAAGAACTAGAATCCATGTTTAATCTGCTGCACAAACACTAATAAAAATCAGATGCAACTTAACTTTTTTCCCCTTTCTTCTGTTCCCACTCATCCATTCTTGTTACCACAATATATTTGGACCAAGTGAGCTCCTGCATTTATATAAAATTTATAACATAAAGATGAAACACGGAAAAAAATTTCCCATCAGCCCTTGTTAGACAAGTGTTTGAAGATAAAAAAAAAACTTGAAACAGTTTCTCTATACAAACCAGTACTAGTACATTCAATTTATATACTTCAAGGAGTGAGAGTACAGTTTGCATTGAATCTTTCTCCTTCCTCCATTGGAAAAAAATAATTTTGTTTTTTCGTCCAATAATGTATTAACAAATAGAAAACCAAAAACCAAAAATTGTTTTCTTATGTTTAGATCCTAACTATAAAAGGAATTTCTAACAACGTCCTCATTATGATCAAGTAAAAGGTGAACTGGAGATCTTAAATAGTTTATTGTGACAGAATTTAAACTGCAGAATACTCTTACTGGCTATATAAATTGTACAAAAATTATGTTTTATTCCAGAGGTAAAAGTATGGCATAAAAAAGAATAGGTTTTGAAATCACATAAATCTGAGTTTGAGAAGCATCTTTGCAACATAGGAACTTTAAAATGGTAATATCACATCTGAGCTTCCATTTCTTCAACACCATTGTTGCTGAAGAAATTTAGAGTGAAATGCGCCCATGTAATGATTGACACATAGCAGATCCTCAAAAAATGGTTGTGGAGGGAACAGATAAAACACACATCATCAAAGTAATCATCTGAAAAATAAGATTTTGCTAAGAAAGGGGAATGACCTCTAAGCTAATAGAAGAAGAGAACTAATGTTTACTAAGTATCTACTATGTGGTAGTTATTGTGCAAGTTGCTGAGATTAAAGATAAAAAAAAAAACAAAACAGTCTATTCTCAGAGAAAAGTATGTCACACAAGAGTTACGAGACAGAAAACACAATGTGTTGTAGAAATGCAGAGTGCATGCATCCTACCTGCAGGTTCCACAGAGGGACAGGGCAGGAGCCTGGGTGGGTTTTTAACAATGAGTAAGAATCAAACAAAAAAAAGGGGAAAAGAGATGGGCACAAAGATTATGATGCAAAACAGCAAAGAGGCCCATTTAAAGATTTTTAAGATTAGGGCTGAGAAATGGGGGAAAATGACCCTACTGGTCTATCTATATTACTTATTTATCATGAGATCCTTGGCAGTGAGCCCAGTTCCAGGCACATAGTAGGTGCTCAACAAGTACTCATTATAAAAAGAAGGGAAGAGGAATGTGGAGTGCCTGATGAGATTTGTACTCTATTCTAATGACTGCATTATTATTATATTGAAGGCCACAGGACTACATTATAGCAGTAGTCCCCAACTTTTTGGCAACAACAACCAGTTTTATGGAAGGCAAATTTTCCAAGGACGGTGGAGGTGGGGGATGGAGGATGTGCATGTGCAGTTCACAGTAGGTTTTGTGCTTCTACGAGAATCTAATGCCACTATGGATATGACAGGAGGTGGAGCTCCGGCAGTAATGAGAGCAATGAGGAGCAGCTGTAAATACAGATGAAGCTTCGCTCACTCCCTGACACTCATTTCCAGCTGCATGACCTGGTTCCTAACACAGGAGTTGGAGACCCCTGTGTTAGAGGACTTCAATTAGGGCCAATATGATCAGATTTCTCTTTTCCAACCATGCATATGACAACATTCTAGGAAAATAATTAGAGTGGATAAAAAATATAGGAAGAGAACTGTTAAGAATCTATTATAGTAACCTTCTTCTGGTGGATTGCCTAACATTTACAAAGATTAAGGCAGGTATAACATTCTCTCACTGTTTTAGCTGAATCAGGAAATGTCAACGCTGCTTCCACACTTGCCTTGAGTATAAAATTTACACATGGGTCAGAGTATCAGTCAGCTTACAGTATATTTCTATGGACCTGCCTGAGTGCTGTCCCAGTTAGCAAAACTCTCTCTTGATGAGAAAACCATCTGGCACCTCAACACATCTTTGCTGTGAGAAGATGTGTGAAGCATAGACCAATAAAAAAGTCGTGTTTTTTGTGGAAACTTTTTTTAACTATGTTTCTTTATCTTCTTTTGAGATTTTGCTCTAAGATCTGGGTATCAGTAACTTCTCAAACTGAGAAGTTCAATCAAAGAAAACACTAGTTTGTACATGCTACTCATCACGGAAAAATGGCATTATCTGCTTGAGGCTGTAAGACTGTAGATGAAAAGATGATTGAATGTCAAGTCACTAGTAGATCTGGCTGTCAAGCAAAGGAAGGCCAGAGGTCAGTTGGATGAAATGACTTATAAGCATCCTTTACAAAGTCAAATATTTACCTAAATGTAGTTGGAAAATAATCTTGGCACACCCTCTGGCTTTTCTCTTATTTGAAATTATATCCATTTTTTCATTCAACATATATCCCTTGAGACCCCATTTTGCTTGGGGTTTGGGAAGTAACATGGTGAACTAGCTAGAGACAGGCCTTGTTTTCAAGCTCTGCCTATAGGCAATTGAGAATTAGGCCAATCTCAGGGTTTCTGAAATATAGTTTAATTAGTCCTACTCCCACACTTGGTTGGTGCCCTCATTTTCAGGATAAATATTTCTATCTCTCAAGAATTTACTTTTAATATCACTTGTCTATGAATCTTTCTTATTATGGCTCTGAGCTATTTCTTTGTTTTAAAGCTTATTCAAAAATTTTAGCTCTTAATCGGATGGCGTGCTACACTCTGAATGACATATTTCTTGAAAATATATATATAGATATCACAGCAGAACATGTGGTTTTTGCTATTTACACCACAAATAAAGATGAGTGTTGAAAACTGATGATATATTTGAAACACCCTCAGCAGGACTGAATTCCAAATAGTTCACATGTACTTCACAAAAGATTAAGTTAATGCATTGTTTTAGCCCTGAGATCAGAATCCATTTAAGAAGTATGACTAGATATGTCCCACATTCAATAGGAAGATGTTAGTGCCTGAGTATGACAAGTCACATATTTCAACTGTGAATTTTTAAAAGTTAACATATGAGGAAATAAATAAAAAAAGAAGAAAATAACCTGCTACTGCTCATCATCCTCTAAAGAACAAATAAAATTATCATAGGGGAGAACAACAGAATTGTTGTTCCATTGAATATTTCATCCAGGTGAAATATTCTAGAAACAGGAGGTTAAAATGTGCTTATATATCTTCAATGCTATGCCTGGGAGAAAGTGGGCTGTAGATTTTATGAACAATTTGCCAGTAAGGTCAGATTTAAGGGAGAGTCTCAAACTCTTATGTATTTTGTATAAGCTGCTAAACACAAAAAAAGAAAGTGAAGCCAAATAGGACATGGAACGCTCAATAAATACTGAGACTTTGTAGCATAATTTGTATTCTACTTCCTCATCACAATTCTCCACCCACTATCTGAATACTCCCTCAACTCTAGCCCCACCCCTCAAAATACCATTATATATTCATTCACTCTTTACAGGGTAGATATTGAGTTTCCTTTCCTTTTATATTCAAATATCAAAAGAATGCCATTTCACATAGCACTGTCACATAAGTACTCAAAAGAAAAAAAAATTTGTTTTCTTTTAAGTACCGTAGTGAATTCCCCCCAGTCCATTAGGTGTTGACCAGCACATACACTTGTCAGTTATCAAAAGGTCGAATATTATGAAGCATACTGTGATGTATATGTTTATTAAAGAATCCATTTAATCCAATCATTTTTAAGCACAAAAGTTCATTTTCCACAACTACCAATCAATTCAACTAAACATTTTATAACTTATGCCCCATCTCTGAAAAGTAGAGCAAATTATTGCTATTTCTAACTACAATTCTAGGAATTTTCATGTAATACATAACAAAAAATAAAGCAAAACAAACAACAACAAAAAAAGAACACCTTTTTAATATAGGCAGTGATTAATAATAAAAGTTAATTTTAAATTAGAAATTAAACATAAAACCTGTTTGAGGCTTTCTGGTTTTCAGAAGTTATTCCCGTAATTGTGACTGGTGGTAGGTGGTGAATTAAACATAAATTGAAATACATGAGATACATAGTTGTCACTTAAAATATATGAGGGCTGTCTGGAAAAAATAATCCAGTGATTGTCAATATAACAAGATCAGTTACATGGCTGAATACTTTCTGGATAGCCCTCTTACTAATTAAGTGAATGCCTATTATATTCAATACATTTTTATGGGAAGGAAATGGAACTAAATTTTATTGGAAGGGTTAACGTTATCCCAAATGAACCCAGGTGTGCTACCCTCTACTCCTGCTGAAAGAAACTGCCTGCCTTGAGTAGACTTCAGTCTGAAGCATGACAATTCTTCAATTATGTGCGTAATCATCAGCTACCACTGAATCTATGCCCTCAAACAACTTGTAAAATGAAAAACTCATAGGAGGTTGATCAAAGTGGTAGTGTTATTTTTTGTTGCTTATCTATTTGTTTTTTGTTTTTTGTTTTAAGTCAAGGTTTAATAAAAACAAGGATACAAACAAAAATTCCCACTTCTTTGGGGGAATTATCATTTATATTTCTCTAGTTTTATTAAAAAAAATATGTATGGGAATATCCGACCCTGTAATAGCTGTGTGTATCCCCACCCCCAAATTTATATGCTGAAAGTCTATCTTTATTCTTGGAGAGGGGGCCTCTAAAGAAGTAATTAAGTTTAAATAAGGTCATAAGAGTGGGGCCCTAATATGATAGGATTAGTGTTCTTTTTTTAATTAATAATTAAATTTATTGGGGTGACATTGGTTGGTGAAAATTACATAGGTACTAGGTGTACAATTCTACATCACTTTGTCTATGTATTGCATTATGTGCTCACCACCCAGAATCAGTTCTCTTTCCATCACCATATATTTGCTGTCCCCTCCTTCTTCTCCCACTCCCCAAATCCCCAACCCTTCCCACCCAACCCCATTACCCTCAGGTAAACTCTATACTATTGACTGTGTCCATGAGTTTTTCTTTCCTTGTTACTTTCAATTTTATATTCCACCTTTACATGAAGTCATATAGTTATCGATTTTTCAGTCTGACTTCTCTTACTTAATATGGTGAACTCAAGAAAAGAAAGCAGAGAGTTCTCCTTTCACATACAACTACTGAGAAAAGGCCATTTGAGAACATAGCCAGAATATGGCTGTCTGCAAGCCAGAAAGAGAGCTTTCACCATAATGTGAATTGGCTGACACCATGATCAGGGACTTCAAACCTCCATAACTGTGAGAAAATAAAATTCTGTTTTTTAAACCATGTAGTGTGAGTTATTTTATATGGCAACCTAAGCAACTAATATATGTTCCACAAGTCTTCTTCATTCCAGTGAAGTGGTACTGGCCCTTGGAGACTGGCATTAGCAGATGCTGCCTGGGTGATTCACACCTTCATCTGAATTTGTATCCTAACAGTGCTTTTGGCATTCAGATCTCCACTGGATGGCTTTACTTCCTGTGGTAGATGTTTTGACATGCTGGCCAGAACCTCCTTCAGGACTGAAAGACTTACTCTTCCAGAAACCAGAAGAGTGTTAACAGCTCAGAGAACCTAGTGCTTTCAAAAATTGCCCTCAGATAAAGAAGCCTCCCTCTTCTAAGGTCCCACTTTCTTTCTGGGATAGCTCTCATCCTTACATCAGAATCTTCTTCCTAGAGAACCCAGCCCTCATGTCCAGAATCGCCTCTAGTTTTATTTTTCTGGGATGATTTTAAAGTGGGTTTCCAATTTAAGACTATAAGAGAAAAAAAAAAGCATAAATACAACCTAATCCAACAATGAAAAAGGAAAACCTGGAGAAAAACAATTACTGAGCATCTGAATATGCCTGGATTTTAGTTTTGGTTCTTTCACATGATTTAACAAGTTTTTTCTTCCTAACATTTTTTTAGTGGCAATATGTTCATATCATTCCCCAGAAGAACCATCAAATGAGAACATGTTCATGTCTAACAAATTTCACATAAGAAGAAACCAATGTCCAATTTAAAGATGTATTTTTATTGTTTTTGACAGAGAGAGAGAGAAAGATACAGAGACAGAGAGAAGGAGGAGGGCCCAGAGCAGTCTCCATAGTTGCACATCATCAGTTTTTCCACATAGTTTCAATCCACAGGTGGGCACAGGGCTGCACAAGCCAGGAACTGGGCCAGGGTCTCACCCCAGTGAGCACCAAACTGGGGTCACTCCCCAGTTCAGCAGATGGGTCCGTATGGGCCAGAGCTGGGATTCGATCCTCGGTCCCCGGGGCTGCAAAGTGAGTGCTTAACCCACTGAGCCATCCTGGCTTCCCCAATAACTTTCATATATATTTAATAATGAAGAGTGAGGTTGGGTGATAATTTGTAATCCTTGAGCATTTTCCAGATATTCTACATGTTCAAATTAAATAATTCTACTAAATAGAGAAGGGCTAGTTTAATTTATGGTACTAATTCAACAAATATTTATTATGCACAAATAATATTTCAGAAGTGAGGTATATAAAGCTCATTGTGGTCTAATCAAAGCAACATCATTTACTTTACTAGTTTCAGGTAGCAAGTAGGAGCAGGTAGTCCATATAGCATTGGCCCACCAAACTGATGAGAGGAAGACACATTTACTAGATAAACAAATAAAGATCCATGAAAAAAAAAAAATTCTCAGAGTATTAATTCATAGAATCTACTTTTTATGAAAACCTACTTTATTTTTTAAGTATTTATTGGACATCACAGGGTTATCCCATGTTGTAACATGATCTTATTTAAGGAGATGCCGGGACGGCTCAATGGGCTAAGCACTCAACTTGCAGCCCCAGAGTCTGAGGATCAAGTCCCAGCCCCAGCCTGTGCAGAGGCATATGCTGAACTGAGGTGTGTGTCCCATGTGGGAGGCCCCCAGTTCAGTTCTTACCAGAGCGAGCTTCCCATGTGGGAGGCCCCCAGTTTGGTCCCCAACTCACAGGGCCATGACTCCCTTGGGTGAGGCCTTCAGCCCAGTTCCCACCCTGCATGGCCCTGCACCCACCTGTGGAATAAAACCATGTCAAAAACCGATAATGTACAACTATGGAGACGGCTCTGGGCCCTCCTCCTTCTCTCTCTTTCTCTCTGTCTCTCTCTCTCTGTCTCTCTCTCTCTCTCTCTCTGTCAAAACAATAAAATAAATCTTTTAAAAATGTATTTAATTCTTACTAAAAGCCTATGATTATGCATTCTGTAGAGAATAAAAGTGAAAATCAGATACCTTAAAAATTACACTAAAGACCTTGTCTGCTCTTAACTAATGCACCATAACACTGATACTATTACTCTAATACAGGCCAATGAAACTCTCAGAGATAGGTTGTCTGAGTAAGCTTTCCTATTAAGTATTCTCATTTATACCTTAATGAGGCATAATCTGCTCTCTATTTTAATTTTCCTTTTTGCTTTTAATAGCAGATCCAACCTTAAATAACTAAATACTATACTCAAATAGACCCTAGTAGAACTTAAAAAATAAAATTTTAATGTCTTTTCTCTATGTCTGCTCACTTTCTCTTCTACTTACTTAATTATATAGATACTCAGTTTTTGGTTTTTTTAATAAAGTATTGAAACTGATATTTTGTTATAGGAGTTTTGCATGACATTAAGAGTTTTGTCTTTCTTAATACATAACACTCCAAGAGACATACCTCAGCCACAAGGACAAATACAGACTCAGAGTTAAAGGATAGAAAAGACTATTCCAATCAAACAGAATCCAGAAAATAGCAGGTATAGCCATACTTACACCTCATGAAACAGACTTCAGGATCAAAACAATAATAAGAAACAAAGATGGGCATTTTATGAAGATAAAAGGACAATACAACACTAAGACATGACACTTGTTAATATATATGCACTTAACCTGGAAGCACCAAAATTTACAAAGCAACTACTAACAAATCTAAGAGGAGAAATTGACAAAAACACAATTATTGTAAGGGACTTAAACACCCTCTTGAGAGCCATGGACAGATCATCCAAACAGAAAATAAATGAGATATCATTTTTAAATGATACGTTACAACAATTGAACATAACTGACAATTACAGGATATTTCATCCTACAACACATGACTATAATTCTTTTCTAGTGCACATGAAATATTCTCAAGAATAGACTATACTGTGGGTCACAAAGCTTGCCTCAACAAATTACAGAAAGGGAAGCCAGGATGGCTCAGTGGGTTAAGCCCTTGCTTTGCGGTCCGAGGGAATGAGAATCAAGTCCCAATCCCAGCCCGTGAGGACCCATGTGCTGAGCTAGGGTGTACTTCCCATGTGAAAGGTCCACAGTTCAATTCTCACTGGAGTGAGCCTCCAATGGGTGAGGCCCCCAGTTTGGCCCCTGGCTTGAGGGGTCATGGCTCCCATTCAGGAGGTCCCCAGCCTGGTTCCCATTCTGCATAGCCTTTGCCCACCTGTGTGGAACAAAAGCATGTCAAAAACTGACGATGTACAACTATAGAAACTACTCTGGGCCCTCCCCCTTCTCTCTGTCTCTGCCTCTACCAAAAACAATAAAATGCATCTTTTTAAAAATTGTTTTAAAATGAAAGAAGAAAAATTACAATTAAGCAACCTTCTATCACATCTTTGAAAAAACTAGAAAAAGAACAAAAAACATCCAAAGTCAGCAGAAAGAAGGAAATAATACAAATTAGGACAGAACTAAATGAAATAGAGAACATAAAAAAATAATGCAACAAAGAGCTCATTCTTTGAAAAACTTAATAAAATTAACAAACCCTTTACTAGGATCACTAAGAAAAAAAGAGATTAGACACAAACAACTAAAATTAGAAGTTAAATAGGGAAAATTACAACTGGTACCATAGAAACATTAAGGATCTTATGAGAATACTATGAAGAGCTAGCTATATGCTACCAAATTTAGCAACCTAGAAGAAATGCACAAGTTTCTAAAACCATATAGTCTAACTAGACAAAACAAGGAAGAAGTGGATAGTTTAAACAGACCACTCAACAGTAAGGAAATTGAAACACTCATACAAAATCTCCCTAAAAGCAAGAGTTCAGGACCAGATGATTTCACTAGTTCTCACTCGATCTCACTAGTTCTACCAGGCATTCAAAGAGGAATTAACACCTATCCTCCTCAAACTCTTCCAAAAATTGAAGAAGAGGCAATACTTCCCAACTCATTCTACAAGGCCAACATTGCCCTGATACTAAACCCTGGTAAAGACAACAAACATACACACATACACACACACACACACAAACAAGCAAACACTATAGATCAATATCTCTGATGCACACAAATGCAAAAATCTTAAACAAAATGTTAGCAAATAGAATACAACAATGCATTAGAAAGACTATACATCACAATCAACTGAGACTCATCTCACGGACACAAGGACAGTTTAACATATGAAAATTGATCAATGTGATACTCCACATAAACAAAATAGAAGATAAAACCATATGATTATATTAATTGATGCAGAAAAAAAGCATTCAACAAGATGTATCTATTTATGGCCAAAATACTTAATAAAATGGTTATAGAAAGAATGTACCTTAACATAATAAAATCCATACATGTAAAACCCTCAGCGAATATCATACTGAATGGAGAAAAACTAAAACCTTTTATTTTAAAATCAGGAACAAAACAAGGATGTTCCTTGTCACCACTGCCATCAACATAGTGCTGGAAGTTCTAGCCAGAGCAATCATACAAGAGAAAGAAATAAAAAGCATCCAAATTAGGAGGGGAAAAATTAAACTGTCACTCTTTGCAGATGACATAATCCTTTATGTAGAAAATCCTAAAGCCTCTACCAGAAAACTATTAGAAATAAGAAATATAGTAAAATTGTGGGATACAAAATCAATGCAAAAATCCATTGCATTTTTATTTTATTTTATTTTATTTATTTTTATTATTGTTAAATGTAATAGGGTGACATTGATCGACACCAATTAGACAGTTTCCAGATGTACAAGTCCATTGCATTTTTATATACAAACAACAAAACTTCAGAAAAAGGAATGAGAAAAGCAATATTTTCTGTAATCACAACAAAAAGGATAAAATAACTAGAAATAAACTTAACAGAGAATGTGAAGGACTCAAAACAGGAAAAACAATTAAGACACTATTAAAGAAATTGAAGAAGACATAAAGAAATAAAAAGACATTTTGCGTTCATGGATAGGAAGAATCAACATGTTTAAAATGGCCATAATATTCAAAGCAATACACAAATTTAATACAATTGCCATAAAAATCCCACAGACATCCTTTCGGGAATTAGGTAAAAACATTATCAGATTTGTATGAAACCACAAAAGACCTTGAATCTGCGAAGCAACCCTATGAAAAAAGAATAAGACTGCAGGCATCATGATCCATGGCCTCAGTATATACTACAAAGCCACAATAATCAAACTAGCTTGGTATTGACAGAAAAACAGACACACGAACCAATGAAAAAACAAACAAACAAACAAACAAAAAACTCAGAAATAAGCCCACAAATATACGGGCAGATAATTTTTGACAAATGAGAGAAAACTATACAATGGAGAAAAGAAAGCCTCTCCAGTAAATGGTGCTGGGAAAATTGGAAAACCACATGCAAAAGAGTAAATCTGGACTTCAACCTGTCACCATATACCAAAATTTACTCAAAATGGATCAAAGACCTCCACATAAGACTATAAAGAATAAATTTCAGGGGGAAAACACCAGTAGTAAACTTATAGACCTTGAGTTTAGCAAGGACTTTATGAACTTGAACTCAAAGGCAAGGGAAGTAAAAGCTAAATTAAATAAATGGGACTATATTAAACTAAAAAGCTTCTTCACAGCAAAAGAAGCTATCAACAAAGCAAAGAGACAATCAACCAAATGGAAGAAAACATTTGCAAACAATGCCTCTGATAAGGGGCTAATATCTAAAATATACAAATTAATGTTGTATATAAAAACACAAATAATACAATTAAAAAATATGCAGACCTGAACAGACATTTCTCCCATGAAGACATACAAATAGCCAACAGATATATTTAAAAATGCTCAATTTCACTATCTATTAAGGAAACGCAAATTAAAACTGAAAGGAGATACCACTTCATACCTGTCAGAATGACTATAATCAACAAGATAAGGAATAACAAGTTCTGGAGAGGCTGTGGAGAGAAAGAAACTCTTATACACTGCTAGTATGAATGTAAATTGGTACAACCAGTATGGAAGGCAGTGTGGAGATTCCTCAAAAAAATTAATAATAGAGTTACCATATGACCCAGTTGTCCCTCTTCTGGGTATCTACCCAAAAAGCTTAGTCCGCAAAGATATATGTACCCCAACATTCAAAGCAGCGCTGTTAGTGGTTGCCAAGTTGTAGAAACAATCAAAGTGTCCTTTGATAGAAGACTAGATTAAGAAGTTGTGATATATTCACACAATGAAATATTACTAAGGGATAAGAAAAGATGAAATATTGTCATTTGCTACAACAAGAATGAACTTGAGATCATCATGTTAAGAGAATTAAGTGAGTCTGAAAATGTCAAGAACCTTATAACTTCAATTATATGTGGAATATAAAACTGAAAGCGACAAAGAAACAAAAACTCAGGTGCACAGTCAGTTTAGTGGTTATCAGAGGGTAAAGGGGAAGGGGCGGGGAGGTGGCTGCTGGGGAGGGGACATCAAATACATGATGATGGAAAGAGAACTGACTCTGGGTGGTGAGCACACAATGCAATACACAGACAATATAATATAGAATTATGCACCTAAAACCTGTGTAATTTTTACCAACCAATTTTACCCCGATAAATTTAACAATTAATAAAAATATATTTTAAAAATTAGAAAAAGAAATAAAATTACTGATACACAACAATAACAAAAAGAAACATGGCAAGTAATAACTATCCAATTATATTTGCATTATATTAGAAACTATCTACAAAATCTGATTTCACTTATAAACAGAACTTACTATATGAGGTGAATAAATAAAAAGGTTGTACATAGCATTACTGTTTAAATTATTAAAGCTATGTTAAGTTACTATTTAAAGGGATATTTTGTAAAAGATTTAATAAGAACTCCTGACTTCCCCATAAAACTATTTACTGAGACACAAAGATGACCAAAATTTGAAATAACATCAAAAATTAAGAAGAAAGTTGCCATTCATTGGCAATTTACTTAATTATTGCTTTATATACAATTAATTGCAACCATTGGTCCACTTAGTGCGATGCCCAGCACTAGGGAAGCAGGAATCACCTTCACCATTTATGTCTTCCCTCTGAGTGCACAGACAGCAAGAGCTGCCCAAATCTGAAAATTAGAAAAGGTGAGCAATTTGTGATGTGTGTGCAGTGGCTGGCAGTCCTCCAGGGTGAGTCTGATATACCCAAAAGTACCAGTAAATGAATGCTTCAATTCTAGCAAAAAAGTGACAGTAAGAAAATCTTTTAAATCTATTGGGCAGGAAGAGGAGAGGAGGCTAGCAATGTTTTAGATAATCCCATGAGAAAAATGGGAAAGGGAGAACATAAAAAAGAACAAGAGGGAAACTCAGGAAGAATGCTGGGAATTGTGGTCTTCAGGTACTTTCTGTATAGGGAGAGTTTGGCACTTTATAGTGAGAAGTGTCTGAAGTTCCCACTACAGCTCAGCAGCATGAGCTGAGGAAGCGAGGCTGGTGAGAACTGTACAGATAAGCCTGAAATCATTAACTTCAGGAGAGATTTCAAACAGCAGCCAGACAGATTGTGTCTTCCTTAAGTAGAATCAACACAGGGTCCTCAAAGGTTCTGCAGTAACAGGAGAACGTATAATTAGTGTCACACTAATGAGCCAAAATGAGATATCACCTGTGAAATTCAGGAGAAAAAGCCATTTTAAAACTGTTTTGGAAATCTGGATAGGACGTGCGAAAAAACAATTTCTATGAAAATAGAACGTAATACCTTGAAAAGAGAACACATTGAAAAGAAAAGGGAGTCACAGCTGACACCATTACACTCTGAGGTACTGGCAGTAAAATGCAGAAATTACATTGCAGAAAATAAACTTTTTATTAGCCCACAAGAACAGATTATACAAAAGCAGATATAATATAAACAAAAGATTTCAGTAAATATTTGGAGAATAGAAATCAGGAGGTATAACTGATTTGCTTGGGTAACGTAAGTAACAGTCCAGGTCCCTGTACAAAAACTGAAGTAATGAGGCAATTTGCCACAAAGGCTTTGAGAGGTTTAACTATTAGAGGTACCAAGGAAGTGGAGTGGGCAAGGACTGGAAGGATATATTAATTGGAAGACTGTATGTAGGGCAGTTAGTCCGCCCAAGTCCCCTTCTCCATGACTATAGCCAGAGAATTATTCCCATATCCCCCTGCACTGGCAGGACAACAGTTGTCTATTCTCTGAAAAGTTCTAGACTTTGTGACAGGGGCACAGTGGAGAGCAGGAGGTGGTGTGCGAGTGAAAACCAGATGCAGTGAAGTCTACCTACAGCACATTCTTGGCAGCCCTCTCCTTCTTTTCCCTGGAAATTGGACGTAAAGTTCTCTCTACATCCTGCCGTTAGAAACTGGAAAAGGCAGCTTCTTGGGTACAATTCCGCAGCCTGAGAAAAGAAGTCCTCACGTTGACATTGTGTAGTCCATCCATTACAAGGCTGGCTCTCTTCCTGCTCACTATGGAGTTAACTAATCAGCCAACTAACAAGTTCACTCTCCCAGGAAGGGGCTCATCTTCCACTGAGCGTTTTGATGCCTCTGGAATATGAACGGAAGGCTGAAAATCAACTGTTATTTAAAGATTTATTTTATTGACTTTGACAGAGAGACAGAGAGAGAGAGAGAAGGGGGAGGGCCCCGAGCAGTCTCCATAGTTGACAGCATTAGTTTTCCATATAGTTTCACTCCACAGGTGGGCGCAGGGCTGCACAGGGCAGGAACTGGGCTGGGAGCCTCCCGCATAGGCCCTGGCAAGAACTGAACTGGGGGCACAGCCCAGCTCAGCATGTGGGTCCACATGGGCCGGGGCCGGGGCCAGGACACGATCTTCGGTCCCCGGGGCTTCAAGGCGAGCGATTAACCCACTGAGCCATCCCAGCTTCCTTTCAACTGTCATTTAAAGAATGTTTTCAGTGTAAAAAGGAGAAGCCAATGGAATTCATAACAAAAACTACAACAAAAAAGAGGAAAAGGGGGAAGGAATAAAAGAAAAACAAAGTCGAGAGAAAAGAAAGGAGCAGATGAAAATAATATATTACATATACACACACACACTTGTATGTGTGCATATAAATATATATGTATTCAGAATTAACAGAAGACACAGTGTCTTAAACAGATAAATAAAACTGCAACTAAGACAAAAGATAATAATAAACAGACCTTTAAATGAAAATATAATTGAAATTTGAATTAGAAGTTTTATATACAGCCTAAATAAATCTGTCAGAAAAGAATATGAAAAAAATAAGATAAACTATAACAGTTTTTGAGGATCAATCTGGAAGGTCTAAACTCCAACAGTTTTGACATTTTATCCCCACACTGGCCCTAAAATAAAGAACTGAAAAATTAGAGAAAATATAAATTATTTTCACATATATAAAAATTTCACATAATGACTAGGCTAATGAATTAAATAAAAATTTCAGAACAGTGGGCATAAAGGGAAATTCTAAAAGCTTCCAGAAATAATGCAAGGACAAATACCAAAACATAATTGAAGAAAAGGGAATTATGATAGCATGTGGAATTTTCATCAGCCATACTGGGGAATGTTGCCTTCCAACTTCTCAGGGAAAGTAATCTTTACCCTAGTAATCTATTCTCATCTAAACTATCAGTCAAGTGGGAGGATAGAATACAGATATTTTCAGACACCTAATAATTCAAAAGTTCACTGTCCATTTCCTTCTTCTTGGGAGGTCACTGGGGGATCTATTTTGACAAAACAAGTGAAAGAAAAAGGTATGTACAATATACAGGAAACATTGGGCTCATTATAAATTTACCAAGAAGATCTAGGGCAGCAACTGTGCAACAAGCCTAGAAAGCAATGGTCCATATTAGAGCATTAGTTTAAGGGTTGGAAGAAGGCATTTTCTAAGAATGACACATGGAATTATAGACTATCTGGTATCTTTGAGTGTTTAGGGAAAATATTACTAGGCAGTTTCCAGATCTGTTGGAACATTTAGTAAAATATTATTGACAGGCAATACAAAACTTAGCACACACACACACACAAAGCAATTACTAACTTTAGGACAAATAAAAAGTAATATATTATTAAAATAATAGTACATTCTTTGGCTCTGTAATGACTAATTCTTACATAATCATAGTACTGTAAACACTACCTGTTGATTTAACCAAAAGTTGTGACAAAACCATTTCTGGAAGATCAAGAGAGGGGAAGGATGATGGTAGTAGCCTAAAACTCAACTAGTCAATAGTTCATATCTAAAATGAAAACATGAATAAATAGCAGCATGAAAATATTACTTTAACATATGGAGGTAAATAACAGAATGCATAGCTAGAAGTTAAATAAGAGTAGAGCTGAGTGCAGGAAGGGATGAAGAAGGGTAATGGTCAAAAACTACTAATTTTTAATGTAAACACTTTAGTTCTATTTAATTGTTTGGCTGCATATTGATACCACTTTATTTTTTATTTAACATTAAACAAGATGTTTAGATGTTCTAAGAAAGAAGTGAGAATAACTAAAATTTACCGAGATTAATGAAAAACATAACTGAAAAAGTTCTACACTTAAAAATAAGTATAAAAACAAGTCAAATTATTTAATATAAATGTAGTCTTAAATACATCATGGAAAAATTTTTCATTGACAAGATTTAAAACCACCTCAATTTCCCAGGCCAAAATCAACAAACAAACAAACACGTAAAATAAGCCATTATGCAGATTTGAAGTAAAAACTATGATTTGATAATTTAATATTGAAACAAACTCTCCCTTCCAGGTATGGAAGTAAATGAAATGTATTTTCAGTCAAGTTTTAAAGTATTCAGAGCTAATGTATTAGTTACTTAAGTAGCACTCTTCAAATAAATAATTGAAGTTTTCAGATAAAAGATGAGTCAAAATTAATCTGAACACAGTAGAAGTATTAAAATAAGTACTGCATTTACACAATGGAATACTACTCAGCGATAAGAAATTATGAAATACACTCATTTGTGACAACATGGATAGACCTAGAGACCATCTTATTAAGCGAAATAAGTCAGACTGAAAGAATCAGGAAACATATGACCTCACTTATAGGTGGAATTTAAAACT
>PVKE010033871.1:0-17695 GCA_004027555.1 Craseonycteris thonglongyai | reverse complement strand
TGGACACACTCAATGGTTTGGTGTTTACCTGGAGAGGAGGGAGGAGGGGGGAGGGAGAGTTGTGGGGGGAGGGGGGAGTGGGCATCAGATATATGGTGTTGGAGGGAGAGCTGATTCTGGGAGCTGGGCACATAATGCGATGCATGGGTGATGTGATGTGGACTTGTACATCGGGAAACTATCTAATTGTTACCAATCACTGTCACCCCAATAAATTTAACAATAAAATTAAAAATAAATAAATAAATAAAAGATTGTCTTCAGACCAGAGGCTCCACAGGACACTACTTTAGGACGTATCCCACTGCCTCTAATCTTAAAAAAGAAAAGTGAGAACAACCTCTAGTCTTTGAGAGATGGAAATAATATATATATGTATCGGTTTACATTTTTTTCTGCATGTGAGGAGTTTAGACATCTAGGGGGATAGAGCAGAACCATCCACAAATCAAGTCCAGCTTCCTTCTTCCATGGTAACTGCTTGATAAACCAAGGACAGGGATTATACCAGGATGGACCCCTACCTTTGTTTTTTTTAAAGACTTACAAGGACAAAGAATTCACCTGTGTCAATGTTTGTTTTTTTAACATGATCAGACAATAGCATGTCCCAGGCCCTGTCCACTTAGCGTTGTCTTACTTTAAGGATGCAATTTAGAGTACTGGAGGAACAATTATAACAGAAGGTAGACTTGAGGTTTCCAAACATTGGTGAATATTAATCCCACCTGCCTTAGTAATTTTTGTGTAAAATCACTAAAGAAGGATAGGTGAGTTGGGAGCAGGGGGAGGAACTGTGAATTGCAGAAGATATTTAAACATTACTTGCTAACTAAACTCAAAGAAAAAGTGATTTAACACTTGTTCAGTTCTTTTTTTGTTTGTTTTTAAGAAAGTGGACTATAATTTAACCTTTTCTTGGTGGGGAAATAAAATAATTTATAACCTTTAAACATCTTCTTTTCTTCATAACTGAGAGCTCGATTTGTAAGTACTTTCATTGGCAAACTGTTTTCTAAATGTGTTGGAAAATTATGCCTAACAAAATGGATTAATGCTTGCTTCTTTTTCCAGTGAACAGTGGCTGTGATTAAGAACTGACCCCATTGGGTAGTTCAGCCTGCCAAAGTCTAATACAGGCAATGAGGCCCAACACAAATTCTTAAAACATTATGAGATCTTTTTGCAAACTTTTTTTTTATTTTTTAGCTCATCAGCTATAATATTGTTAATGTATTTTATGTGTAGCCCAAGAAAATTCTTCTTTCAATGTGGCCCAGAAAAGCCAGAAGATTGGATACCACTGAAATACAACAGAAATTGCAAGGAAAAATGATCATGAATGAAGTATTCAAGAGTATAATAGTTAGGACATAGGGAACTAAGCCTATTGGCTTTCATAAGAACTTGGCAGAAAGGCTTTGGCTATACATGTGATTTTTATCTTCTCATTTTTTAGGCAGTTACCTTAATATGGCATGCTGTGATGATGCTTCCATGGGAAGGCTCTATTTAAACATCTTTTCTGAATCATCAAGACAAGCATGGAGCAAATGGGAAAAGAGGGAAAAAATACTCACTTGTACTGTAGTCAATGCCTAATTATAATGACACTCTCATTGTACAAAAATATTGAGAATGCAAATACAAAAACTTTCCAGCTAATTATTTTCATTAGATGGAAGTAACATGTGAAATAATAAATTAGCATTTCCTTCATAACAGCCAGCAATTGTGGACTTTCATACTGAAATTTTCAAGTGGAAGGAAGAACACTTTTCTTGTGATTACTCTGATTAAGTGAAGAATGCCTTCTATATTTATGTGTAAAATATGACCTTTTTTAGCAGACATTTACCATTGAAGTAGGGTGGTTAGATTTGTGTGATAGTTATTCCTGCAGGAAAACCAAAGGATGGCAAGAGTATGGCTGCCGTGAGCTCAGCAGTTAAATGGTTCCTCTTTTCTTAAACATGGTTCAAACAGTTGATGTGTGAATAGTGGAGGGGGAGGGGGGCTTTCTTTTTCTTTTTCTTTTTGAAAACACAACCAGAACACAACCTGGCAGGGAAGATACCATGGTCACAAAGGTGGTTTTCCCAGGGCAAGGCTTATCCATTGCACTCCAGATGTGCTGCCCCTGCGATGTAATTTGTGGTAGTGGGGAACTTAGTTTGCATTCTCCCCTGGGGGTGGGGGGTGGGGCAGGACACAAAAAACCATTCACACCTCTTCAGTTAGAACAACAAAATGTCAAATATTATATTCTCAAATTTAAACGGAAATAATAGTGAAGCCTGAGGGAGGGTAGAGGGAACTGAAGAGTGACTTTGTAAGTTTGGTTGGGAGAGATTAAATCTCTATTTTTTTGGTTTAAGAATGATCAATTATAAGGAGTGTGAATAGGATTAATAAAGCTTTTCAGGAAAAATAAACTATATTAAATGTACAGTTGTGTTTTTCTTACTTAGCTGACACTAAGCCTGTAATGCCTCACAGTTTTGACATTAGAATTAGAGTCTGTCCGATTCTAAAGATCCCTCTGGATACCTTCTGGTCGTTAGCAACGAGGCCTCAGCAAAAGGCTGAGGCGCTCTGTGTAACCTGGGCGCCTGGCCTGGACAGGGGCTAAGGATATGGGGTTGACTGCCTCAACATGAGGCAGAATGGATACAGGTTTTCTCTTTATTCCAACTTGGCTAAGTTTCTTTTCTTCATTTTATTCTTAATTTTTCTTTTTTTAAAAGCCATTCAGCTTCTCCTGAAAGTCTAAGGAAGCTTTTGATAAATTGTTCATTACCCAGGCCTCTGTGATGCATGTCCTTTGCTAACCTTGAACACTCTGGGATCTATTATGAAGATTTGGCTAATTCTACTGCCTTAAATTGTTTCACCTCACATGTAGAAATCCACCTTCTGTGTGCATTTTTGTGAATAATTTTAATTCATAATTAGGACTCCAATTTAAACTTTAGTGGTCTGTGTTGATATGAATGCAAATAACTGAGGTGTAAAATGGATTACCAGTGGCCCTTTCTGTGTGACGAAGTTTATACATAGACAAGCAGTGACAACTTGTTTCTTTGCCCTATTTGACAAGTATCTTATGGAATATAGCAATAGCAAGATGTATTCCAACTTCCAAAATGCTAAAATAGAAGAAAAATGTGAATCCAATAATCAAGGAAATTTCATGTTTTAAATTTTATAGTGGCAGAAATAGAAGATACAAAAAAAAAATCAGAAAAGTAGTGTTTAAGTAGCTTATCAATTTTTTATTTGCCTGAGATAGTTTCTTTTCTAAACATTGTTCTGCCATAATTATTGATCTTTCACTCTCAAACGTGTTCTGGCTTGCATGATAATTTATATGGCCATTCTACTTATTAGACACTCTTTTTGGTGATAGTAACAGTAAGTTTCAGATGAACTGAATAGTTTGATATGCAATGTACCTTTGAATACATATAAGAAATTCATATAATACTCAGAAAAACCCTATAAATTTTTCCTTTATTGAGAAGAATCTGAAGTTCAATAAAAGTGAATGTTCTGCCAGTGTCATTTAGCTGTTATATGACAGAATCAGAACTTCAATTCAAATTCCCAGAGCAAACTAATTCTAGTGAGTTTCGTAATAATAACAAAACACGATGATTGTCATGAACATCATCATTAGTACCTTAATAATAAAGCTACCACTTACCCATTATTTGTGCCAGTGACTGCTTTGGAAGTCTGGTGAGGCCTATGAATGTCTTCTGGAAAAAATATTTTTAAATGCATAAAATAAAATGCAAAGTAGTATGAGAATATAAATTTTGTTAAAATATTGTTATCAGAATTGTAACACTTAATGTGTGATACAATCATATGCTTTTTTAGAATTTTTATAAAGTACGATCCTGCAGTATTATCTAACTATTACTGTAATTTCAAAATGGTAATGAACATAGAGATTATTTTGAGATTTCTACAACAACTCTAATGTGATATGAAAATATCTGTGATTTCGTTCAGCAACAAAGCGACAAGTTCTTCTAATACTACTGTGGTCTGTTACATTCATAATTAAAGGAAGTTCTAAATTTCATTTAGAGGTTAATGAAAATAAAGACATATTTTTCTTTCCATTCAAGTTCATAGATCACCTCCAACTCTATGAACCCTTAAGAAATGCCAGATTAAGAACTCCTGCCTTAGAGTAAACCTGCAAGCTAACTATGATTATCCTAATATTACAAATGAGTAACTGAGGCCCAGAGTAACTCAGTAACTTGCCTAATGTTTTTTACCTAATGGCAAGAAGTGTGTCAAATGACATCAGCACCGTATATCGCTTCCTCTGACACCTCAGTGGCAGCCACTGTTAAAGTAGATTTTGCAATGGCCACCCCACTCTGAGACTGACAACGCCCTCAGATTGCTACTCAGATCACCTGTACCTCTTTCAAACACCAGTGAAAGCCTTGATGAATTACACAGATATCCAAAGCGAAATTTGGTGAGAGCTCTGTGTGCCTAAGTGCCTCGAGCATTTCCAGTGTTCGGTCTTCTCTAAGGGGTCCTCAGATGACAGCTTCCCAAAATGACCACTCTTTCTGACAAACTTGCTGTTCTCTACTGTAGCTACTTTCTTCTTCTACCCTAAGTGATGACTGCTGTTGCCTACTACTATTCTCAGATGAGGGAAATTGTTTCTCTATACCTCCCTTAGCTCAATACAGGTACCTACTTGTATTTTTTCCTGCAGTCCCTAAATTCCTTATCCTCCTCTTATCTAAAGTTAAACTATACCTATTCAATTATCTTAACTCTTCTAAAAGCTAAATTGCCTCATCTACTTATTATGGTCCTCCGTTTTTTCTGACTACTTTAAAACTTACACAATATGGAAAGTAATTGTTAAAGCTCTGAGTAGTCCCAGGATGAATTTATTAGTTTCTATAATTGATTCTTGCTGATTACACTGTGTATGATCATGTACTAACTGTAGCATAACTAACCTTAAGGTTTTATTTTTTTAAATCAATTTCATAACTTTATAATTCTGTTTCAATGTCCACTTGGCAGTTCAATTATTATTGTTTATCCCCTTCTTCTGAGAATGGTGGTCATTGTGTTTCGGCAAGTCTTGCATATTGAGCATTCTCATATTTGATGGTAAAATGATGATGACAGGCGATGCCAATAATGCATTCAGCCCTGAGGAGATGACTTTGCCTTCGCTTCCAGAATAAGAGTATCTTATTATTCCACTATTGAAGGAACCTTGTAAGTTTTACTTATATTTAGATAATTGAAGAGCATTTTTATTGCTATCATTTTATATACAGCCTTCTTAGAAGGATTTATTTTTAGCATCTGTGGATGTTGTAAAAATGTATATAATTTAAAGAACTTTATAAAATATGCACTAAAGATTCAGTATATAATACTAGTTGTTGAGCCCTATGCCTTCTTAAAGATTTATTTTTATTGTTTTTAACAGAGAGAGAGAGAGAGAGAAGTGGGAGGGCCCGGAGCAGTCTCCATAGTTGTACTTCAATAGTTTTCAATATAGTTTCACTCCATGGGTAAGCGTGGGGCTGCTCAGGGAGCCTCCCACATGGGAGGCACAACACCATGAGCTGGGGCTTCCTATATGGGAAGCACACCCAGGGCAGGAGCCAAACTGGGTGCGCCCCACATGGGAAGCTTGCCCCGGCGAGAACTGAACTGGGGGTACACCCCGGTTCATCATATGGGTCTGCACGGGCCAGGACTGGGACTCAGTCCTCAGACCCCGGTGCTGCAAATGAGTGCTCAACCTGCTGAGCCATTCTAGCATCCACTCTATGCTTTCTTGAGAAGATTTTTTAAAAAGATTGTGAAAAAGTTATGTTGCCTTATCACCAGCACTAGCTACCACATCATCATCATCGTTATCTTCACCACCAGCACTGTCATCCAAAATAGCACCTAGTTACATCCTTGACAACACACACACACACACACACACACACATTTAAACACATGAATACATATATTTATTCACTCAGCACATGTTTTTTGAGAGCCTTCTAAATTCTAGGCCCTGTTTTAAACTCTGTCCTCAGCTTTCATTCTAGAGCATCAAGGCTGGTAACAAATTAGATAAATAAGTGAAATGGGATGTTGAATGAAGATTGCTGCTGAAGAGAAAAATAAGACAGGGATCAGAGATAGGGTTTGTGGGGAGGGAGTGGTTTGAATTTTTGTTGGGTACAGGGCAAGGAAGACAGCACTGAGATGATAAGGTTTGAGTAAATACCTGAAGATAGTTAACATGGATGTCTGGAAGAGAGCATTCTAGGCAAAGTGAAAAGTTGTTGCAAAGGTGCTGATGGAGGAGTGTTTGGCATTCAAGAAATAGCAAGGGAGCCAAAGTGCTTAAAGTGTGGTAGTGAAGGGTGTCAATGGAAGAAACATCCAAACCTGCAGGGAACTTTAATGAGTTTGTTTGAGCCAAATTGATGACAATTGCCGGGAAGCAAAATCTCAATGAACTAAGATAATGCTCCACAGAGTGGCAGTTTTGCAGCTTATTTTACATATAAGAAACAAAGGAGGAGAAGTGAGGAGGGTCATATGAAATCCATTGGTGGTAGATTAAGAGGGAGGGAGAAAGCAAAGTGGGGAAATCTGTGGGATTGGATAAAAAGTAAAATGGACAGGGCTATTTTTACATTGGTGTATACAGGATAGTTCATAATTAGCATTTTATAGCACACAAAGCTGGCGTTTGGGAAACAAGATAACATGAGGGGTTTTGCAGTCTCTTGCTCTGGAGAGTGGGTTGTGCTCAGAGGAGTCTGGAATAAGGGGGTCACTCTGACATTTCAGGGTATGATACAATGTTCAAACCTGGCTTTGTCAAGAAATTCACAAAATTGGGGGTTATCAGAGATGTGGGCACAATTTGATTGTGTAACTTATTAGTATATGTGCCAAATTTCAACCTACTTATATTTGTGTTCTTTTAGACATCAACCAAAGAAGCATGTCAAATGTGATGAAACCCCCAAATATGGATAAAATTTAATTTCACACCATCATTAAGTTCCTCACAAAACAAGGGAAACCTCAAACCATTTTGGAAGAGATGCTAGCAGTTTACAGGGACTGTTGCCCTGGGAAATCCATGGTTTACGAATGGCACAGCCTTTTCAAGCAATGCAGAGAGTCAATGGAAGGCAACCCCTGTAGTGGATGATGCCAGATTGAGAAAAAGTAGTGTGCAGAAATGGTTGAAGTATCACTTGCAATCATTTTGAATATTTTCCATTAGCATCTAAGGCAGGCTGATCAGATGTACCATTTTAAACAGAACAGAAAACAATGGTATTATCCCATTTCAAATAATATGCTAGCCTACTGATACCTTGAATTTACAGTGAGACTAATCAGACATACTATTTGAAATGGGACAGTATCATTGTTTTCTGTCCTGTTTCAAATGGTATGTCTGGTCAGTCTACCAGGAGTCAAAGCAAGAGTCCCTGCAGTGGCATGAAAAGGACACGCCATCCCCTAAGAGGTACAAAGTGTCGCAATCAGCTGGGAAAATCATGGCTATTGTTTTTTGGGATACGGCAGGAGGGTGCCCTGCTGATTAATTATAGGGATAAGGGTGTCACAATAACTGAAGGGTATTATTCCAATCTGCTGAAACAGTTAAAAGAGTCTGAAGTAGAAGGGAAGAGGAAAATGGACCAAAGGGCTGCTGCTTTTGCACCACAATATTCAGTTGGCTACTCTGCATGACTGTACCTTTGAGATGTTTAACCACCCTCTCTACAGTTCAGATCTGGCTTTGTCTGATTAATATTTGTTCCCAAAACATGAAAAAACAACTTTGAGAGAAGAAATTTACAGTTGGTGAAGAAGTTAAAGCTGAGCTTTTGAGGGAAAAAACAAAATATTTAATTCAAAGGTATAAATAAACATTGAAATGTCTGCAAAGTGTATTAGGGTTAAGAGTGACTATATTGGGGGGGGGGGGAATAACAGACAAGTTATTTTTAACCTTCTCTTTCATTCTGTGAATTTCTTGACCACCACTCATATCTTAGATACAAAAAACATACTTGACAGCTCATTTAAGTAAAGAATGACCTTTGTCAAGAAAGCTATAGGCCAAGGATGTGACTCCTGGCCATGACCTTCCTTTAGTTAGGACTTTTTATGTTCAGACTATCCTATATGGTTAATTTTGGTCTCTGAGTTTATAGGGCACACCATGCTGGCTTCCCGGGAGCTTGTCAGGTTTAGCATGTGACCCCTATTTTGTCCACAAGGAAAAGTCTTAAGATAAGAGGTCATCAATATAAAGGAGCTCAGATCATCTCAGGTCTCATGGGCCATTTTCTCTAAGTGAGATTGGAACTACTGGAAGCTTTTGAGCAGAGGACTGACATTATCTGAATGAACGTTCTAAAATGATTGCCCTAGAAGCTGGTCTGCGAATAGACTGAAAGCAGGCCAGAACTTGCAATCGCTCAAGTGAAAGATGGTGATAACTTGGACCAAGATGACACCCTGGGATGAGAAGCTGTCAGACTGTGGATATATTTTAAAGAAAGAGTCAACAGGATCTGATGGTGCATTGTATTGTAGAGTGTGAGAGAAAGAGAGGAGTCCAGAATGACTCCACAGTTTGGGGCCTGAGCAACTAAAATGGGAAGAGTTGGATAGAGGCGGGGGAATAGAGATCAGGAGTTTCATTTAAATGAGATCAGGTTAAATGAGATCGCAGATATTTATGTGCAGAGGCCAAGTAGACACCCCGGTAAAGGAGTTTGGAATTCGGTGGAGAGATCTAAAGATAGCCCTGGGCGTGGACTTTGCTCCACATAAAGGTTCCATCTGTGTCGATGATAATACTTTCTGTTCTCTCAGCACCTCTGCTTGTTGTCTGGTGAAAGCTCAGCTTCTGTGCTCTCAACACTGGGATTACTGTTTTTGCTAGCCAAGTAATTCAGTGCCTTTTGAGGTCTTATGAGGCCTGACAATTAAGTTCATGAACCTCTCCTTAGTGAAATGCCACAACTAGATACATCTACCTGACTTACCACAATCATATCTATACTACTTACACTATTCGTCATAATGAATGAACTTAATTGTCAGACCTCGTATCTCTTCATCTTGAAGATCCTCTTGTCCCCAGGATCAGCGTTCTCCACAGGCCTCCTCCATCCCATCCTCGTGTACCTCATAGGGAGCCATTACATCCGAGTTGTTTCCTCCCTGCTCCTGACGTCTCTCTTGCCTTTCTCTCCTTATGGCCATTGTAGCCATCAGCCCCTAAATGCTATTGAATACACTAATCCAGTCAACAAACCAAGTTATTTTGTTTGATGGGATGACTTATGACTAACTTATTTGACCTTCTTCTAGGTTCAATTTAATATTTTACAGACAATGTGAGGCTTCTTTAATCATAAAACCAAATAACTAGTAATTCTTGACTCTAGATTCTTCCTGGCCAGGATCACTTTTTTCCTCACTGAACAAGTATGTCATTTCAGCAGATGCTAATAGTTTGAAAATAGTTTGGGCTTTACTCATGCATGTGCTTCTGAACCCACTTCAGCAGGGAAGGGGGATCTAACACATAGGCAAGACCATAAATCAGACTCTTTAATAATGATGATATTTCAACTTTCCCACATATCCAGGTTATATATAAACACATAAATTTTCTCTGAATCAATCTTATTGAATGTTCCCCAGATCAGCTAATGTTTAGTGAGCACCTGTTGCATGCTCTTGGTGCATTTTCAGGCACCCTGCCAGTAGGGAGTTCTGCGTTATTAGGGAGTCTACATGCTTCTAAATATCATATAGGATATGCTGTCACTTTAGAAAGTATTTATCTAAACTTCAGATTGAGCTGGGCTGCATCTCATCTAGTCACTGAGGCTGTGGTCATCTAGATGCTTGGCTGCTCTGCATGGTCAAAGATGGCTGCACTTCTGTGTGTGGAAGTTGGGGCTGGCTATCGCTGGGCTGCTCTCCCCATGTGGTACCTCAGCCTCAAGGACTCTAGCCCAGGCTTCTTTGCATATCAGTCTTAGGGCAGTAAAAGATCAAGGTGAAAGCTGTAAGACTTCTTGTGGCCTGGTCTGATAGCACTTATAGTTACTTCTGTCAGAGTCTCTTGGTCAAAGAAAGTTACAGGGCCACTAAATTCAGAAGTTGGGGAAAGAGATTTTTCCCTTGTGATGAAAAGAGTGGCAAATTCACATCACAAAAGGACATATATATAGGGAAGGGAGGGTTTATAGCCATTAAATTATCATTAGTAGTAAACACATCAGAAAAGTCCCTATAGTCAAGGGACAATATATTTACTTCCAGGGAAGACAGACAATACGAATAAACACTCGTTGATGCACAGGAGAAAAATTAAAACAGAATGAGGGCTTAATTAGTACTCCTGGGGATTTGGGCAGAAGTCGTCTTTTATTTAAGGTGATCAGGAAGGACTTGCCCAAGAACAGGATGTTTCAGCAGAGCCCTAGAGGAAGTGTGAGATATCCAGAGGGAGAGTGTAACAGAGGAAATAGCAAGTGCAAAAACCTCCAGGACCCAGCCTTATTGAGGAATTGAAGGTAGTTAGAACCGTGCAAATGAAATTGAGATTAGTAACAAATGAAGTCAGAGAAGCTATGGGAGCTTAGGCCCTACTTATATCTATAGCCTATGGGTGAATATAAGGACTTTGTCTTTTAGCCTGAGTGCGATGAAAGCAATGTACAGGGTTCAAAAAAAGGAGTAGCATTTTTGGACTTGGATCTTTTAGCTGGATTACTATGGCTTCTGTCTAGATAGGCTGAAGTATGGCCAGGGTTGAAACAGGGAGACAGAAAGCTATTGCACTACTGCAGGTGAGGGATGGCAGTGGTGGCTTGGACCAGGTGAAAACAGTGGAGCTGATGAGAAGTTGTTGGTGACTAGCTCTGTTTTGAAAATCAAGCCAATAAGATGTGCTGGGAGCCTGCATTTTGGTTGTAAAAGCAAGAAAGGAGTCAAGAATTTTTGGCTGTCAAATGTTTAGACTCAGCAACTGGAAGGATGGATTTGCTGTTTACTGAGTTAGACCTCTGGTAGGTGAAGGTGATGTGGTGACAGAAGCAGGAGGAGAAAGGGAATGTGATGAGGAGTCATGAGCCAAAGAATGGGAGAAGCTTCTAGAAATGAGAAAAGGCAAGAAAACTGGTTCTCCCTTAGAACCTCCAGAGGAACTCACTCTCCAACACCTTGATTTTAGCTGAGACTCATTTCAGTCTTACAATCTCTGGAAGAGATTGTGAAAGAAGACATTTGTGATATTTTAAGCCACTAAATTTGTGATCATTTGTCACAGAAATAGGAAACCAATACACTATTAGATATTTAAGTAGAGATGGTACATAGCTGTTGGATATGAGCCTGGAGTTCATGAGAGGGGCATGGACATATGAATGGCAACTCATTACTACAAAGGTTTATTTAGAACCATAAGGCTGGATGAGATCAACAGCAAAGACAGTGTGGACAGAGAAAAAAAAAGGCCTTTAGACTGTTTTTAACTGCCCCCAACATTTGGAGATCAGGTACATAAGAAAATTAACCAAGAAAAATAAGAAGGACTATTCAGTGAGACATGAGGAGAGCCAAGAGTATAAGATCCCAGAGGCCAAGGGAGGGAAGTGTGAAATGCAGCTCCATCAAATATTTGCCACTTAATCCTCCCTAGTGATCTCAGTCTTGAATTTTTTTGCTAGCTCCTACAAAAATTCTAGGAGGGACAATTGATATTTGAGAGTTAGATACTCAATAGAACGTGTTTATTTTTATTCTTTTATAGATTGCCTAAGCCCTGGTCCTCTCTTAGAAAGCTAAATATCAGGACAACATTGGTTAGATGCTTAGAATAGTACCACTTATTCGTTTGACAAGTATTATTAAATGCTTCTTGACTAGGCCCTAGGGATACACTAATGAATTAAGAAGATCTTTGTTCTCATTGGAAAACTTCCACTCAAGGACCTTCACTCAGTTCAAACATTACCTTGTCTTATCAATCTCTCCATAACTTCTCTAGTACCTGACCCCCCTTCTTTCTATATGTCTCTTTCATAAAATTCATCACATTTAACATATCAACTGATAAATTCTGTCCCTTTCATAAGGAACCAGTCCTACCTTAATCATTTTTATGTACAAATTCTTTCATAGGTAGGTTGGCTCTATGAGGGCTGTCTGTAAAGTATCCAGCCATGTATGTAACTGTTGTCGTTATATTGACAATAGCTGGATTTTTTTCCAGACAGCCCTGTTATGGTTTATTATTTTTTGAAGACTATCTATTTTATTTTTTTATTCCTCAACCACAGTTGACATTCAATATTATTTTCTATTAATTTCAGGTATTCATCATACTGGTTAGATGTTTATATAATTTATGAAGTGATCCCCCAAAGAGTCTAGTACTCACCTGGCACTATATGTGGACTTGAATAGACATTTCTCCAAAGAGGATGACATGAAGATGGCCAATAATATGGCTTATATTTAGAACCAGGAAACATTTAGGAGAGAAAGGAGGCACTCTTAATGACCATACCAGGACAAAGGATATAAACTAACACTGCTCAGGGTAAACAGGGATAAACAGTTACCCTAGTCCTCTGTTTCTATATCAGTAACAGTTGAATAAATACAGTTTACTCCTTAAAGAGACAAATACCTTTACTGAAATAATGGCTTAATATTTTGCTTTAATTGAGGATAAGTATATAAAAAATAGTGTTAGGAAAAGTGTTTCTGACAGTTCTATAAAATTGTATGGGAGTCTGTCAATTATATGTTCCTCATATAAAGAACCATGTAGTAATCCCTTCTCAAATTGGATGCTGGAAAAATTGTGGCTTTTTCAAGAAGCTATCAGTACACTTTTTTTTCCCATTAATAAAACCTCTGTACTGCATCAATCTTTCCTCTTACCCTGGCAAACTGTGCTGGAGCTAACTAGCACATGTTGCGATTGGGATATCATGTCAAATTTTCCTGGTGTGATTTTCTTTTTTCCTCAACATATATTGATCACCTACTATGTGTTAAGCTCTCTTATTTAAGCTGAAGATGTGACAAAGATCCACACAGGTTTCATCTCTGCCTTCATGGCATTTTCTTGGTTCTTGAGAGTTTACACACTTTTTAAATACAAAGTAGAATCTTTTCTTATAGGAAGCCTTGAATTCTTTCAGGAGCAAGGCAGGTATAAAAACAAATTGAGTCAAGTGCAACAGCCTAGCATATTAAATAGGGTCGTGGCATGTTAGCTGTGGAAAGCTAAGGGGGAGAGATAGAGCATGAAATCACTTGAGTAGACCAAGAACCTTGAAACACACATGGGCATTATTGTTTTTCATGACATTTCAGACCCACTATTGTGCTTTGGAGAGACAAGAGGGAAAGGCATGGTTAGGAATATAAATTCTAAAACTCTGTTGAGAAAAATTAGTAGAGTCCTTGATTAATCAAATAAAGCATTTGAGGACATTGCCATAATCCAAAAATGCTGTAAGTGCTTATCTGTAGGAAGATATAGAGAAAAAAAAAGTAATGATTAATTGTGTTTAGGATAAGCCCTAAGATTCTGTAAATATTTTGGTTTTTGAGTATAGAGTAGCCTATTTTTGCAGGACAAGAAAACAAGTACTGTGTTTTTAAAGAAATAACCTGACCATTGGACTTATAAGATGAACTCAGCTATCTGTTATTATCTTAGAAAGGGACTTAAAGAAGTTGCTGCAGTCTTCCCAGATAACAGAAGGGGATTAGATGTAAGCCACTGTCTTGTTTGGGAAAACAGCCCCATCAAAAACAAGAAACATGTCTATGCTTATTTAGCATGTAACAGCTCGAAGAAGCAAGGGTTTCTTGTTTAGGTCATTTCATTCTTATATTTTGAGCCTGGGAAGGATGGGAGGGTAGTGGGCATAAGAAGACAGACTGACATGATGGGGAGGGGGATGAGAGGGATGGAGAATGAAAAAGGTAGACAGCTGCTTTCACAAAGCCAGATTTCTCTTCTACAACTGCAATCTTAGAATATATACGAAACTATTTAACATGAAAATTTGGCCAATGAATTATACTAATAGAGTCCAAATGTAATTGTGGAAGCCTTGCGTTCCACTGATTCTAACTATTGATTATGTTTCTTCAACATGAAGAAATAAAACTAAAATAGACATTAACTGGCCATGCAAACCTTTTCTAATGTTATCTACCAAATATAATACTTTGGATAATGTATTCTGTTCTTTGCTAAAAGAAATAGTTACATTTCCTAGATAATATAAATAAAATTCTTGTTTCTTTTAGCCTATGTTTACACATTTTCAGCCCCTGGCCTACTAGCGTTACCATAGCGACATTTATAGAGGGATTGTGTGTTTTCAACAAGTTTAAGAGCTATCTATGGACTATAACCAGCTCAGGAGAATTCACGGAGATTTAGAGTGCTTTGGCTAACACTGTAGGAATTGGATTGCCTGAAAATACAGGTTTGTCTCACAACAAAATCCTTCTGTACACACACAGAAAATGATAGGGCTGGAAAGAGGTCCCCAGAAATCCTTTATTCTGTTCCCATCTCCAGGCAGAATAGTGGCCAAACCACAATAGGTGTCGGCAATTTTAGTACTGAAGTAACTTGCCCACAACTGCCTATTTCCCCAAGCGGCAGCCAGTTTAGCTGTCAAATAAAAATAGCTTATGGCACTCCACTTTGTCATCATCCCTTTCCTGGCTCTCCCTGGAGGGCCCAAGGCTACTCAAAATGGAATGCTGTAAACTGTTGGAAATAATAATCTGAACTTCAGGATAGACCTGACCAGAAAGTAAAATCTATTCTTGGCTTTGCACCACAAGCAGATACCTTTTACCTATCACCCAATCATGATAGCTGTTTGAGCTGAAGCTCTGTGAAGAATCCCCCCTCCTGCCACAAGCTTCACCCCTTGAACTGGGAATTCCAGGGTCACCGGCACAGCTGGAAGAGATAATTGCAACAACTCAGCACACAGTATCATTAGATGATTTACTTCTAAGGACTTGTTTTGAGCCCACCACCTAACCAAACAGCATAACCGCCATCATCTGTAAAATATTAACGTTTATTGGGACAGGACAGTGATCCTGACACTTAGTGTCCAGTGTCAGGGTGGAGTTTCTTTCTTTGAAGATTGAATTGAGGTGGCTACAAGCTTAATTTAAATAATTAGGAGTCTTTTTCTCTTCATGTGATTTTGGGACTGCAATGTCACTTCAGATCAAAACCAAAGACATGTCACCTAGGTTATGAGAAAATAAAAGCTTTGAAACAAAGAGGAAGCCAAATTTGGAGGAAGAAGAGATGTTGAACTTGGGTCTAAATTTCTGAAGAAGTGCCTGGAATTTTAAAAAAAGCTAAGAACACAAACATCATCTTTGTGTTTATATTAGGGGATAATCTTTAAAAACATGCAGTATGTATTTTAAATATTTTTCATCTTTTTAATCATGCTCAAAGAATGCTAACGGTTTCCAAAGAGAAACATTTTTTTTTTTTTTGGCAGAGTGAACTGACCCTTAAAGAAAGGAAAAAGAAGTGTGATAAGATGTGATTCTAGCACTGAGCAGTTATGAATGCTCAACTCGGAGCAGATATTAACTAATCCAATGATCCCAACCAAGGAGGTTCTCTGTGAGCATTCATTTCTCTATGTTGCATTTTGTTCACTACATGGCAATGTAAGACAGTTTCCACAGCTGCTAATAAGGAGGTGTTTCTCTAAATTTATAAAGAGAGCAAAGTGGGGGTTATCTGAGAGTCACTCAGCCTCCTCATCTTTGTGCCTCAGCTTGTCTCAACTGGTGCTCTTATCTCAGCTGTGAAGCATTCAGTCTCTACAAGGAGGTTTCTTCCTATACCCTGTAAATAGGAGGGCGAATATCTTATGTGTGCTAAAATGGGTTGGGTGAAATGAGCATGGATCTACCCCACGGTCACTCACTACCATCAGCTTTTCCAAGTTTACACTGAGTGTGGCCCCAACAACTAGCTCATGGCACAGTCAGGCACATGGATGTTTGTGCCAACACGTTCCTGAGAAGCAGCGGGTCTAACAGCCCAGTGACCCGCCCTATTCACGCCAGTTTCTTTGTGCAGAGACATTTTGTTTGCCCAACTCCTGCACCATGTGCTAACAATTAGACAACGACTCATAAATGAGGAGGAAAAAGCAGTGTCATGGATGGTGGGTGGTTAGTTTTCTGAGTTCTTTATTGAAAACATATGGCGATGTTTATATACAAATAGAAAACAATAGAATGCCGCCATCATGTTAGCAGCAGCTAATACAATTCTACATGAATAGACATTAAGCACGTCTCTACCTACGCCTGAGTTCTGGTTCACTGTCATCTGCAGATCCTGTCTAACTCAGCTTGAAAAGATGTTTTATTATTTTAGGCTTTTAATTCATAGTTGAAATTATAGAGCAATTGTTTTTTGCTTTTTGTTTTTGTTTTTTTCATTCTTCTCTTTGCTTAATTAAATTATTAGCAAAGACAGTAAATTCTGTCCAAGTAAACCTTGCATTATAATCATTAGAAAATGCCAGGTTCTAAACGTTTAACTGCAGTCTGTATTTCACATTAAGCAAGGCATCGCGGCTGACACTGGGAAGCAGGCTTCAGGAGACCTGGCGGCAGTGGGAGGGGTACAGAGTCCAGATGTGGGGCAGACCTCTGCATTTGGATTCTGGCTGCCCCACTAACTAACTAGGTAACCCCAGAAAGCTAGTTAACCTAACTAGTCTCAGTTGTTTCACCAGTAAAATGAGAAATATAATAGCCTTATAGAATGTGAGCGTCACGTGGGGTGAGCCATGGAATGCTTTTCACACAACGTCTGGCATGTGAAATGCTGCCTATCATCATTATAAGCAACTAACAGAATGGTTTCAATGGAGACCATCCTTGAAAATTTGAGAGATACAGATACTTAGGCATAACACCCCTAACAACAACTATTTACCAAGTGCTAATTAGCACCAGGCTTTACAATGGGTTCTTTCTTATACCTTCCCAAACTGGCTAAGGTTACCAGGCTCACTTCATGGAGGAAGAACTGAGAGGTTACCCAGACAGACCAAAGTCATAGAGCCAAGCACTGGTTAATCTGAGAATCAAATGCAGTCTGAACAATTTCAAAGTTGAAACTTGGTATCTTTCTGCTACACTGGCTGCCGCATATATCACATGTGACACCTTTGAAATCTCCTTTACCTACATTATTCTCTATGTTCCTATCAGTATCCTGAAACATTGTGTGGGGCATTCACAAACCGTGGAGTTCCTTGTCCCTAGGACAGCTGTTCATTTGCCCTTAATGCACATTTTGTTAGGCACCCTGGCAAGTTCAACTTAAGCATTCACTTTCATTTTCGGTCTACAAAGTCTTAATTTTTTTTTTTAATTTTATTGTTAAATTTATTGGGGTGACATTGGTTGGTAACAATTAGATAGTTTCCAGATGTACAAGTCCACATCACATCACCTATGCATCGCATTATGTGCTCACCACCAGAATCAGCTCTCCTTCCATCACCATATATCTGGTGTCCACTCCCGC
>PVKE010033870.1:0-17692 GCA_004027555.1 Craseonycteris thonglongyai | reverse complement strand
TGGTCTTAAAACAGCATTTCTTCCAAATGATGATGATTTGCCCCAGGAATTGGTTATTTCCAGGCACAGACCTTCTGGACGGCACAGAATTGAACCCACATTTCCCGTAGAACCAAGATATTCGCTCACGTACAATGAACAAAATAAAAACAGGTTTTTTGCGTAGCATTGCTATGACACTGCAGACATTTCAAATATATTCAGTTTGTAGGTCGCGATAATCTTTTTAATTTTGTTACTCTTTTTTTTTGCATGTTTCATCATGAGCCTTTTAACGTCCTGCTTTCCTTTGTTGTTGGTTTATTTTTACAGTAAATTGCCTTACGGCCAATTATGTGATGAAAATGTTTCCTGCGAAAATGTTTGCAGGGAAAATGCTTGCAGCCAAGAAACATAAGGCAAAAGAACCCAGAGCCATATGCGTCATGTGTAGTGGTGTCACCTACAGGAACGGGTTGTGACCATCTCGCTTCGTTTTGTATTTCTCTGCTTCATCTCCCATGGTCTCCACAGACGTGGTTCTGGAAGGAGACAGAGAAGGAAGTGCACGTGACACAAGCATGCACGTGTTTAGGCCGCAGAATCCTCCCCAGCCGCTGGGCAAGGAGCGTTGACTTCATCTTTAGCGCCAAGAGCGGACCCGACTGGGGTGAGTTATTCTGGTTTTCTCTTCCATCAACACAAACGGGAGATAAAAGGGTTTTGGTGTCCCCTGCTTGAATACTTGCCCAATTTAAACATTCAGATACTACTCTCCCATTCTTTGCCATATCCATGCAGCCCTGTTATCATAATGTAGTCACATTTAATGATTGTTGAAAACAGTTTTTTAGATATTTATTTTTGTAGTTATTCTTTTTATTTTCTTTAATTACTTGTTACTTATTCACCATACTTGAAATTTGTCTCTGGCTTCAGCAGAACAATAAAAATAGGCATGGTAAAGAGAGTGTCCCAGAGAAATCATACTTAAAAAAGAAAGTAAAACAGGAATTTTAACTATATTTGTGATAATTTTTAATTCAAAAAAACTTTAGGGATGCTGGCATAACTCAGCAGGTTGAGTGCTTGCATTGCAGTAGCGAGATCCTTGGATCGAATTCTGACCCCAACCCATGCAAATCCGTTTGCTGAACTGCTGTGCAACTGGTAATGACTGGGATGGCTTGGGGGTGAAGGTTCTCACCTCCCAGTTGAGAGGCCCCTGGTTGGGTTCCCACCCTGCATGGCTCCATATCTACCTGTGTGGAGTGAAACGATGTCACAATTAATGATATATAACTATGGAGACTGTTTTCTCCCTCTTCTCTCTGACTCTCTCTTTCACTTAACCTTCTGTCAAACAATAAAAAATAAATCTTAAAAAAAGACTTTAAATTTCATTTCTTCTATTGTCATCCCCTCTGTTACCATGCTTTATCTTTCCATAGTATTTATCATCTTATAATATATTATTTATTTGAGATTTAACATTATCTGTTTCTCCCCACTAGAATGTAAGCTATGAAAGGGTGTGGTTTTTTAAATTGTTTTTCAGTTATTGTTGACATAAAATATTTCATTAGTTTCAGATGTACACCCTAGTGATTAGACATTTATATAAATTACAAAGTGGTCATCTTGATAAGTCTAGTACCCATCTGACACTATACATAGTTGTTACAATACTATTACTATATTCCCTATGCTGTACTTTATATTCTTGTGGCTGTTTTTATAACCGGCAATTTTTACATCTTAATTCATTCCCCTTTTGACTCATTCCCTTAACCCCCTTTTCATCTGTCAACAATCAGTTTCTTCTCTATGTCTATGAACTTGTTTCTGTTTTGCTTGTTTATTTATTTATTTATTTAGATTTCATTTGTAAGTGAAATCATAGGGTATTTGTTTTTCTTTGTCTGACTTATTTCACTTAGTATATGCCCTCTAGGTCTATCCATATTACTGCAAATGGCAAGATTTCATTATTTATTTGTGGCTGAGTAATATTCCATTGCACTTCTTCATCCATTTATTTATCAATGGGCACTTAGGTTGCATCCATATCTTGACTATTATAAGGAATGCTGCAATGAATACAGGGGTGTATTTGTCTTTTCAAATTAATGTTTTGGATTTATTTGGAAAAATACCCAGGAGTCTTAAATTAGTTCTATTTTGAACTTTTTGAGGAACCTCCATCCTATTTTCCATAGTGGCTGCAGCAATTTACAATTCTACCAACAGTACATGAGGGTTCCTGTTTCTCTACATCTTTACCAACATTTGTTTGTTGAGTTATTGATGGTAGCCTTTCTAACAGGTGTGAAGTGATACTTTATTGTGGTTTTTATTTGTATTTCCCTGAGGATTAGTGATGTGAAGCATCTTTTCATATGCCTATTGGCCATCAGTTTATCTTCTTTGGAGAAAGTCTACTCAAGTCCTCTGAAAGGGGTGGAAATTTTTTCTGTTTATTTGTGAACAATGCCGACCCATACTAGGTGCTCACTAAATATTTCTTCAATGAATAAACCAGTAAATATAATATCAACAACTCTGCATTGAATCATGGCTATATAAGTTATTATAGTATTATTGTTTAGTTATATATTTTTGATATTTCTCAAAAAGTAATATTTTATCAGTAAACATGCAGATGAGCATAATGTCTACCTAATCCACATGTTTAAATAAACATGGCTATTAAAATGGAAATATTTGTACATGCATATTCAAAGTCATCTAGCATATTGCTGGTAGTGTACATGGGGTTTTTTGAGAACTCCTGATTTGGACTAAGAGTCTCTTTTCCAATAGCACTAACAGTGACCAGATTGTCAACCTCTCCTGGGACCTCTCCCTCTTTGACTTCTGAATTCTATGAGACGTCTGAAAAGTACAGGGTCTGGGTCTTGGCTTCAGCAGCAGCATTAAATTTTCAGGAGTAACCACAGCATAATGGGAGGAAGCTGTAAAGTGTGGGCTTTGGAGACAGACTGCTTGGATTGAGCCTATGCTTCACCATCTGTTTTCTGAGTGACCTTGGGTAAGTTGCTTAATTTCTCTGTGCCTCCATTAATTCATTGTGTGACATCATAGCAGTGCCTATTTCTTTGGGTTGTTTTAAAGATCAAAGTTCACATGTACCAAGAGTTAACAAGTATCTGGCATATAGTAAATGGCAAATACTATTAACTAATATCATTATTAATATAATTTATAATAAGTATGACAATGTATAGCACATTTTTCTGTACATTGCTAAAACATTCAGCTCATTCAGGGTTATTTTAAGAAATTGCTGTTACGACTGCAGACCAGCTTTCAGCAGACTAGGAGTATTTCTGGAGATGTTCACCTCAGAGACAGGCCAATGTCCTGTTTTCCCCCAAAACCAAGGAAAAGGGGGAGGAGTTCAAATAAGCTGTTGTTTATTCCCTGTCTACTCTATATGAGATTATTACTATATTGTGTATTTATAGAGAACATTAAATGTAGGCAGTCAGGATCATCTTGAGGTCACTAAGAATAAGAATATCCTTCTGACTTCATTGCATGCATGTCCTTCATCAAGAGTATCAGTAAGCAAGTCTGTTAGAACCCTGCCATGAATGCTGCACTCCTATGGTCAACCATATGGTACACCTGAATAGCAGGGGGACACTTTTGCCTTTGCTCACCTCATTTCCTCTGAAGTCTCTTCTCTGCTGCTACTCTTCAACCTTCAAGATTTATCCATCACCTCCTTCAGGGAGTCTTTACTGATACCAGGATTAGCATGAGAACTGATGACTATTGTCCCCTGTCGTGTCATTATGACAACACTTAGGTTGAATGGTAATAATTTTCCTTTGTCTTTCTCTCTAATTTGATTGTAAACACTTTGAGGTCAAGGATACTGTTCATTCATTCCTTTATTTATACATTAACAAATATTTATTGCTAGCTGCTACTGTGCCCTATACTGGGGACCTGAGACATAGCTGTGTGCTATACTAGGGACCAGGGATGTAGCTGTGAATAAGGTAACATCAGCGCTCCCTTCATGGGGTTTATAATCTAAAAGGAAAGTGATACTACATAATTACTTAAAATAAATAATGTTGAAGGCTACAACAGAGAACCACAGGAAGCTCTGATAGCACATAAAGGGAGGATATTATTGAGTGTGGGGGCCTAGGGAAGATACTAACAGAGGAAATGTGGGTGGGGTGTGTTGGGGACAGGTTGTTTCAGACAAGGGGATGGAGATGGATGCAGGTTCTAAGATGTGGAAGAACATAGCATGTTACCCAATTTTGCTTAATGCTACTACCTGGCATAATACCTGTGCACATATAATATATGCCACTTACATATTTGTTGAAAGAATTTTCTTCTTTCCCTTTCTAACACTTAAACACACAACTTCTTTCTTCTATGCTTTTCTTCTGTTAATTTTTTTGGGGGGATTCAAGTTTGTCAATAGCTAAGGAGCTCTCAGGCTATGTGGGATGAGGAAGCAGGAAGAGAGACGAAGATTTTCATTGTTTTTATGGTAGAAAAAGAGGTGCAATGCTAACAGTGAGCACTGTGCTATCACAGATTTATTAAGTAAGATTTACATGATAATACAACCCTTTCTCTGATGTTGTAACAAGAAACAGTTTTTCATTTCGGGTCCTGGGCAGTTGCATATTACCCAATGACAGACAATACATGTTTTGTGTCCCAGCAAATCAGGGACACAAAAGAAATGAGCAAGTTTCATTTCAATGATCTTTTTCAAAATTTTGTAATTGGAAAATCTACAATAAGCTAGTTTAATTTCAGTTTTAGCAGAGTATTTACTTTTAGTTGTATGTGAGAGGCACCATAATTTCCATAATTTTTACAGTGCCTAGAACTCAAAATGTCTTATTACACACAGCACTAAGAGTACAGAACATGAGCCAGGTGATAAGTAAGCACATACACCCCACAGTGAATGAGACAGACATAATTGCTGTCCTGATGGAGCTTAGGGTCTAGCTGGTAGGGAGCCTCAGAACAAGAAAACCAACCACTAAAATCATAGCAGATTTTCACAAGTGCTGTATAATAATGAACAGCGAAAGGAAGATAAGGACTGGAGGTGGGGAGAAGGAGAATGACTGACCATGGAGGTGAGATTTAAACTGGGAAACAAAGGATGGATTAGGCCAGTCATGTCAGAACTATGAAAAGAGAGTCTCAGATGGAAGGGTGAGCTCAGAGGAGAAAGTCAGAATGTCAGGAGTGAGAAACAACCTTGAAGGTCAGTACAGCTAGATAAGGTGAGCATGGGGGACAGTGGCACATTGGGCAGCTGGGCAGGGGCCAAATTGGGCAGCCCCTTGTCGCACAGGTACTGGTAGTTGGAGCTTTCTGAGATGCAGTGAAGAGCCACTGAAGAGTTTAAACTCGGTTCAAAGCATTGTGGGGAATGAATTGGTGGTGGGCAAAAGTAGATGTAATTAGAATACTGAGGACATCTAGGTGAGAGATGAGAGATGATAATGGTTAGATTAGGGTAGCAGCTGTGGATATGGACAAAATAGGGCTCTTTCAAATGGTCATATTTTAGAGGTAGCATTGCGAGGACTTACTGATGGATTGATTAGATGTTGGGGTTGAAGGAGAGACAGTATCAAGGATCATGTACTTCTAAGTACAGCTATCTTTCCATTTGAAGGTTTCTCTGTCAAGGTTTAGTTTTCCCTTCTGTAGTGAGGAAAGGGTTCTGGCTCTGGGGAATTTTTCACGATTTCTAAGCACCCAACTTTCAACCTGGCCTAGTGCTCTTGAGAACTAGACATCAATGACCAATCAGTGCATTGGGGAAATCATCACTTCACATAAGCATCTTGGCTGAGAAGGGATTCATGGAGGCTGGAAGAACATCACCAGTTTTGGCTCAGAAAATCCCTCATCTTTGAGAAGTAGCTGTCCAACAATATTCTCCGTGGCTCTCCAACCCATATTCTCTTACACAACTAATAGTTCCTAGGGGTACAGTCCTGCCTGCCATCATCAAACCTTGAGACCTTGTGTTATCTTCTCTCGGACTCATTGTCTCATCTATAAAGCTGGGATAAAAACTGCCCTTGCCCACTTAATGGAGATCTGAATGAATTATGTTCATAAAAAGTTTACCACATGCCTGGTATGTAAAAGGATCTCTATGAGTTCAAGCTCTTCTATTATATTATCCCTTCTCCTGCATCTGAACTTTTCTTATCAAAACATTTAAAGCCCCAATCTTTTTCATCCAACCCCCAATTTTTCTAAAGTTTTCTCTAATACCTCCCACCTTAAGACCTCCAAATTACCCCTTAGGTCTCTCAGATGGGTGAGGGCTAGTTTCCCTCTGACAGGCGTGCCAGATGCAGAGGGACTGAGAGCAGAAAGGGGTCATCTAAAAGCGGAGCTTTCCGATTTCACGGTCTGTCTCATATTTATGAGCACACCTTCTTTAAATATTTACATCCTGCAGTTACATTTGATTACTATTTCATATGTTTCTTATAGTTGGTTTGAAGTATGAAATTGGGAGCCTCGAGTTTGCTAACGCTTTGATGTCAGAAAAATGCATAGTGAAGAAATTTAAGTTTTGTGGGTTTTCCTCCGACCAAGGACAACACAACTTTGCAAGGACATCTTAGAGATCCCATGCCATCTGCCCACTCTTTCTGGGGCAACATGCCCCTGGCTCCAGCTCCTGCTGCAAATTGCAGGGTCTTCCTGAGGACTCAGAGACCACCAATCGGAACCAAGTGGGTTTAAATCTGAAAGGGGATGATGGAGGAAGACAGGGCCAAACTCAGAGAAGGGGTGTTAAATTCCTAGAAGGCAGATTTTCTCACTTTAACTCTTTGTAAACCTCTTTTCTTTTACCCTACGTCCAAACTGCTTCTCTTTTCTTAGCATCTACTTCTCCTTTTAATAAATTTTTCAATCCTTAACAAAACCTTAATTCATCTTGGAAATAACTCTGTGAAACTCTAAAATCTTGTTGAAGTACAATTTTTAAAATGGTAAAAGCAGGACCCTCAGGCAACTGCAAAATGTACGCATCAATGATTTTGTTTGTTTGTTTGTTTGTTTATATTAGAGGACCTGGAATATTTTCAAACTGGCCCAAAGAGTATTGAGATGTTAGATATTTATAGGCAATACAGAGGTGAAAGGACAAGAGTGGTTTTACTTATGCAGTTATATTTCAGATACAGATTTTATGCACAAGATTGATCTTTGTGACCTTGAATAAACTAAGCTAGTGTTGATATTTTCCAGGTTGTATTAAATAATAGCCACCCCTTATAGCACCCGAATCAATAGATGGAATAAATATTAATCTCTTCTGTTGTTCCTGGGGAGACCTTACCCAGAATGGTAAGGGCACACTGATCTGATACTGAAGATGGAGAAATGGGATTTCACATGTTGGTTTTGCCAAATAATTTTTTTTTACCCTCATCCACTTAATCACGGCATGTCCAAAGTTAAATTTTGGGGTTCTCATTTCATTCAAAGTCTTCATCTCTCACAATATCTTCCCATTTTACAGCTGTTTATGGTGGAGAGATTACTGAAAATACAGGGCAAAAAAGTAGATGAAAACAGTGTTTTCAGGTAGGATGTGAGGCTGGCCCTTGAATTAGTCTTGACCCAGTCACACTGGGGAGCAGGACGGGTGTCAGATAGGCTGTGCTCTGTGTGAAAGCAGAAAGATCCATCCTACTCTACACTTCCACACACTGGGTCCCAGTGGTCCTGCTCTGACAGCTCTTAACAGAAGGCAGGAAGAATTGTTCTCAGCTTGCTTAAAGAGCTTTGATTTACATAGAGGGAAGGCACTTCCCCTCCTCGAATAGAGCAAAAGGCAGAGGTGAAAGTCATTTCTCCCTACCTTGCAAGGGGTTGGAAGCATTTCTGCCTGATTGAGGGCAGCGGTGGACAGGATGAACTGGTCAGCCACTGTGTCTTGGAGGAAGCGAGGACTCGTGCAGTGGTAGGACTTGTGCAGTGGTGGGACGCACAGGGAACCTGGTGTGAGGGGCATGCAGAAGTGGCAGGGCCTGCATGTTTAGGGGTACTGCTGAAGGCCTGGTTCTGAGAAGCAAAGACCAGAAGCTACTGCACTGACACTTGAGCTCATATAATAATTCCCTTGCAACAGAAGATATGGAGGGGGTGTGGCATAGGGAGTATATTTGGCAGGATTGTGACCTTTCAGTGTGAACAGGTCAGGGCTCAGTCAATCAGCCAGGCAAATCAGGGTTCAGGATATTTTGGTTATACAATACATAGTTATTTGTAAGCTCCTTCTCCAATCTACCATATTGTTTTTGCAGTCAGGTAAACTGAGAGTCAGCTACAGAAAGAAATGCAGTACAGCGTCTTGCTACATCTCTGTTGTTTGTCTGACTTCCCATGCTTTCTTGACTTTCCACTGCCTCCCCATTGGAAGGCAATAGGATGGTAGTAGACAAATAAAAACTTTCTTAATTGTACAATTTGCTCATGCCCATATTTTCTGTAAATCTCACTTTTTTCAGGAAAGAGAATTTCTCGGAGGCACAAGAAGAGAGGAATTTCTGCTCTATGACTTTCCTTCAATTTGTCTACGATTCTCTTGCAGAGGTTTTCATAGCACAGTCAGTATGAGAAATCCAGCCTGGAGAAAGAACTGCATGCTTCTCCTGTCCAATAGACCTGCAAACTCTGTGGTCATGACTTCTCTAGTGTCCCATTCAAATGTTCCTCTTAGAAAGTCTAACATGAAGTGGTTACAGTTCTCTACAGCATTATTACAGCCATGCTTCTGAGCAAAGCAGAGTCAATGGATTTTATACCACAGAGGTCCCCTTAAGGGTCACTTACTTCATCCCAACAATAGGCAGATTTAGATGTTACTTTATAATATGGAAAATTGGGCCAGGCCCTTTTCCAGAGTGTTTGGTGTTCTGCCTTCAATATGTGAGTGGAGTGTCAGTGGGAGAACGCAAGACCATCTACTATTAGACTGTCTTCTTGTTTCATGAAATGCCTGATATATAAGAATGATGTGAATAATGAATTTAATGTCTCTTTTCAGGCTACTCTATTGTCCTAGGTGAGGCTTTAAAAGTCATTACATTAGGAGAAAGTCAACAATGAGTGAGAAAAAACATCCCAGGGAAACCGGGATGGCTCAGTGGGTTAAGCGCTCACTTTGCAGCCCCAGGGACCGAGGATCGAGTCCCAGCCCTGGCCCGTGCGGACCCATATGCTGAACTGGGGAGTTCCCCCAGTTCAGTTCTCTCTCTGTCTCTGTATCTCTCTCTCTCTCTCAAAAACAATTAAAAATAAATAAATAAATATTTAACCCCCCCCCCCAAAAAAATCCCTTCTTTCTACATCCCCAAACAGCTCAATTTCTAAGCCTTCTTATTTTATCTGTCATCACTGAATAACAAGACCCAGACAGGAGGAACAGGTCACATTACTTCACGATTGTTTCCTCTAGATTCCCAGCAGACTGTAACATGCCTTTTTAGCATGAACAGCTTTTAAATACAAGAGCAAGAGGAGATGTGGCATATTGAGCTTCATGCCAATTCCTCTGTAATCCTTAAGAGTTGTGAAGACTGGACCGTCATAATTGAGAGAGGATCTTTATTCTTTCTTTTATGAAATGACTAATGACTATCTGTTTTAGTACCTAAGTTTTGGGTTTAAAATGCCTACTATTGGGGAAGCCGGGATGGCTCAGTGGGTTAAGCACTCACTTTGCAGTGCTGGGGACCAGGGATTGAATCCCGGCCCCGGCCCGTGCGGACCCATATGCTGAACTGGGAGCTCCCCCAGTTTAGTTCTCTCTCTGTCTCTGTCTCTGTATCTCTCTCTCTCTCTGTCAAAAATAAATAAATAAATAAATAAATAAATAAATAAATAAATAAATATATAAAATATATTAAAATGCCTACTATGAATCAGAGGTGAAAGAGCTTCTAATATTTCTCCATTTTTCCAACCATTTCTATTTTGGCCCTAAGACATAATATTATGGGAATGTCCAAGAGAAGGACAAAGTATTTTGTATCATGCGGTGTCCTAATTTCCTAGAATTTTCTGGAAAATGACTTGGGTTTGAGTTTATGTACAGATCTCTATGGAGATCTGATAGAAAAAGAGTAGGTTTGTTTCATGTCTCTTTTGAAGAAGTCTTCATGTCCCTGACCTCAGTGTGGGATATCAGGCTCAGAAAGAATATTTTATGCCTAACTGTGGCCTCTGTGACCTAAATTAGATTAAGTCAAAGGCCTGGCCTTTTATAGGTGATAATAACAGTCCTTTCTATCTCTTGAACTAAATGTTGGAATGGATATTAAATTTAGGTTTTGAGCCTTGATTTCTTAGATCAACCTGGGTATGACTCTATAAACAGGATTTTAAAAGCAGAGGGTATGAGACCAAGAGAAAGGAGCTTCATATTTTGGTTACCAACATCTTCCTGGCTTCCCAGATTTCTTTAAACTTAGCTAATATATTTCAAAATAATTGTTTCTTCATTTAATGTCCCCAGTTGTCAAATTTTTCTCCATTCATCACCCTGTTCTCTGGTCAGATTGATTCAAGTATAAAACAGAGGATGAAAAAATGAAGATGATTGAGATCAGTAATTCTAAGCACATGATGGGAAGTTCCTTAGTCCACAGCCTAGTGTAAGAGACAAAACTTAGAGAGGAATTCTGATGGTGTTTTTCCCCATTTCTTTTAACAAGTATTTGAGTGATGAGTCACCAACATTCCTAATGTCCTCTGAGTATGGGCATTTTCCCTCCTCCCCTACCTGTCAGTAGAGAAGGGACTTCATGGCTGGTGTGTCTGTAGCTATCGTAGGAGCTGCAGTTAGAAACTAGAACTGTGTCTTCCTTTTCCAGCGAACAGCCTTTAGGGCACATCTCACTGAACTCTTCCTCCAGTCTTGGCTTGATTAAAAATTTATCAGTAGAACAAGGACTCTCACTCTTCCTGGAACCATCTCCAGAACCTGTTGCGTCTAATCATCAAGACCAGGATATTTTCATTCATGCCTTCTGGCAGGACTGCTTCTAAACTGTGGGGCAGCCATGGATATATCCTTATGTTAATAAACACCCTGGGACTGGTTTTTACAGGTATAGTTTGGGGAAATTTGTTATGGCAGAATCAAGTGGAATAGGGATTCACGCTGTCTCTTGTATCCTAATTCTCCATTCAGTTGCTTTTTATTCTGAACAAGTATCTTAGCATTGAGGGAGGGCCAAAGAGAACTAATAGAACCCTTTGCTTTAATGTCATAAACTCATTTTGCCAGTATTTCTTTCTGTTCTTAATTACCTTGTGTCAAGTTTTTTATGTGAATCTTTGAAGCCAAAAGAGAATGAATGAATATATTCAGGGCTTTGCACCTCCTGTAATGTATACTCTTAATCTGTGCAGGCCCTTCTTATGTCTTCCATACACAACAAGGCAGGTGGACAGAGAATACTGGGAAATACGTGTCCTATGTTTACTGAGTGCTACAGGCAGAACTTGAGTCATAGCCAGCGGCCCTGAGGGGAGAATCTGGAGACTCCTAACTGCCTGTGCCTTCAGGGTGGATGAAATGCAGCATATACTTTAAAGCCCATAGTGAGCATCACCCCTTCCCAGGTCTATGCCGATTTGGCCTTTAGACCAGATCAGACCATTGGAAACTGTCTTATAAAATCAGCTTATTGTGAAAAGAGCATCTGTTAATGAGACCATGGAGAAACACTCTCATAAATCATTTATGTGAATGCAAATTGGTAGTGAGATATGGGAGAAGTTAGTTACCTGTATATGCTAGTTGAGAGGGCCTAGCAGCAATGATACACCAGTATTTAGATCAAGAGTTCTACGTACTAGACTTCACTGAGAGAAAAGAAACCAGGGATTCTTGGAGAAATGGCTGATTCCAGGGTCAGGGCAGTAAAGTACAAGATGATCTCGGACCATCTTGCCAGGGCAGAAAGTAAAGAAGTATTCAAAAGATGATGGGAACAAGTCAAAAGGACTCCACATGCAAAATATGGGGCAGTTTGGGCATCAAAATAAATAATGATAGTAATGAAATATAATTCATAAGATAAAATTAAAATCCATGGGTGTATTCTGTTATAAACCAATAAATAAAATGGAATAATTGAGGAGAAGTGAAAGCTTTTTCTTACAGGAGAATGCCAACTACTAATTATAAAAGAAATGATCCATCATTTTGCAAATTGTTATTTAGCAAACATCATCATGATATTTTTAGGCATGAATCATCAATGGATGCTAAAATTAGTAAGTGGAAGTTTGATGAGGAAAGGACATTTAGAGTCTCAAACTACCTCCCACAAAGTTCCTATTCATAACAAAGGGAAAAAAGTTGTTACTTTATCATGATGAAAGCTGATTGATATCTTTTTAATCAAGTGACTAAAGTTAACAGCACCAAGACTAGAAGATACAGAAATCATGTGCCTCCTAACATGATGCACTGAAAAGAACACAATATCACTTCTGAGGTATTTCTGCCAAAATGCATCATCCGATTCTAATCTATGAGGAGATTTCAGGCAAACTCAAATTGAGGGACATTCTACAAAATAACCAACCTGTACTCTTCAAAAAATGTCAAGGTAGTAAGAGACAAAGTAGGATTGAGGAAATCTAGATTACAGAAGATTAGGGACAGGATTATTAGATTCAAACTTGGATTGGATCCTGGGGAACCAAAACAAAATGAAACAAGTTGACATAAAGAACATTAATGGGATAATTGGTAATATTTGAGTAAGGTATATAGATTAGAGAGAATGAAATCAATGTTGTTTCCTGATTTTGATAATTGAACTCTTGTTATGAAAGAAATAGCAATTGTCCTTGTTTTTAGAAAAGCATGTAGAATTATTTAGGGGAAAGAACATAGTGTCACTGTTTTCTGCAAGTTCTTTTTTTACTTCCCCTTTTTGCCCCTCACTGATGCTTTCCTCAGCCCCCCTCCTCCCCACAATTCCTGGTGTTGCTGGAGTGATGCTCACAGGAACCTCAAGCATACAGGCTGCAAATGAGAAAGAACAAATCCCTTCTCCTTCCCACAGTCTTCTAGTCTCCCTCTAATCCCCACCCCCACCCCATTGTCAGAGTTGACTGATTGCACAAGCAACAATGGGGTTTACATAGTCCCATCCCTAATACCATAAATCAAAGATTGAAGGGTGGGTTTGAGTCTGAGAGACAATGCTTTCTTGTCTCTTAGCCCTTCAGTTTTCTAAAAGGTACCTTCATGACTCATACTTCAGCATAAGGGACTCAGCCTTGCAGAGGGAGCTTCATGTTGCTTTTTAGATAGTCAGGACTTTGACCTCTGAGGGTTCAAAATTCCTAGTGTCATTTTTTTTAAAGGGGACACTTTTATCCCATAGGAAGTGAGCCCTATGCTTTATTCTTGTGGTGAGAAGTTACTATAAAATTCTCAGCAGGGGAAGCCGGAATGGCTCAGAGGATTAAGCGCTTGCTTTGCAGCCCTGGGGATCAAGGATCGAATCCTGGCCCCAGCCCGGGTAGACCCATATGCTGAACTGGGGTGTGTTTCCCATGCAGGAGGCCCCCAGATTGGTTCTTGCCCCCAGTTGGGCCCCTGGCTCAAGGGGGTGTGCCTCCCATGTAGGAGGCCCCCAGCCCAGTTCCTGCCCTGTGCGGCCCCCGCCCACCTGTGTGGAACAAAATCATGTTGAAAACTGATGATGTACAACTGTGGAGACTGCTCTGGGCCCTCCCCTTTCTCTCTGTCTCTCTCTCTGCCTCTGTCTCTCTCTGTCTCTGTCAAAAACAATAAAATGAATATTAAAAAAAAAAAAATCTCAGCAATTTTTTTTTACCATACTAGTGTTAAAACCGTAGTTGAAAAATCAAGTGTTATGAGCTCCTTCTCTAGAGAAGAACATTCAGAGATCATATAACTCCCTCCCAGTTGTATAACCAGATCTCTCTAAGTTTGTTCTTCAGGGCTGAGCTGTTTGTTTTTTAGGTTATGTGAACTCTCTGGGGTCTCTACCATCCCTTCTAAGGGTCTCAACTACTGGACCATTCTTGTAGGTCATAGACTACCATGGGCAGCATACCAACTCCAGTAGAATTGGGAGAATGCAGTTTCCATTGCCCTTCCAATGGGTGCTTCTGATTCTCCCACGGCTCTCAGTCTCACCGTGGACAGAGTCAAAGAGAAACACAACAAGGCTGAGTTTTATTTCAGAGCCCTTTGCCCTTTGTTTGCCCAAGTGAGTAAAGCAGGAGCTAGAAGAGCTAGGAAATGGAATATATTCTTCTGTCTCCTCCCCTTGACTCCTGAGGGCCTGCTGTCATGTGTTTGGAGTACTCAGTTGGGTTTTGGATGGCTGGGGGATTCTCAGAGCCCTGCACTTGGCCCAGTAACAATTTTCATTGTGGACTAATGTTATGATATAATTATTCTTCAAGGAAGCACAGCTCAAATGCCCCACAGAGCCTACTTATGCAAGGGAATTTACGAACAGCCAAACTCTGCCATTAACAGCCTCTTGTCTCACAAATCTCGTTGCATTGACACTGATGTGGTTTTCTGCTAGCCCTTAGTACTAAAAAGAAATGCCTCAAGGATGGTACAGTAAAGAGCATTTGGAATGTATTCTTTGGAATGGTAGAGAGTTTTCTGAGAAAGACTAGCCAGAAAGTTAAGGTTAGTGAACACGATCAAAACAGGTTCAATGTAAGGGCAGGTTTACCACAGAATCCAGATAATCAAAGAGAAAATGTTATACACATCTTTAGAAATTGGCCTTTTAGTCAGAATTTCCCATTCTTTCATATTTAAGTAGGTTTACAGGCCCCAGAATAAATATTTCTGAATGCAAAAGTGTTCATATGCTTTAATACATGGATCATCCTTGGTTTAAGTGGGGAAAGTTGGTTACTTTGTATTTACTTCATGACTTTAAAATTTCCCATTTTTATATAGAAGACCTGGTTCATTTGGGGTTTAATATTAATACTAAAATAAAGGAAGTCACTTAAATAGCTCTCTCTTGTTCCAATTAGATACATGTTTCGTTGCCTACATGCTGAGAAACATAGCAGCACTGAATCCAGGCTCCTGTGGTTACATATGGAGAGAAGCAAACCTGGGCTCATCAATCATTCTTTCCCAGTGGCTTCGAGTAAATAAATGCAGTGCTGTATTTTAGAAGTGACTCCATCCCAGTTTTCCTGAAACATCAATTAAAAAACTCTCTTGTTTGCAGCCAGGAGGACATACTCATTTAAATTAAGATGATCTGGGGAGACAGATGGACATGTCTTAAATCTGATCTGCCTGGGGCAATAGATACATGCAGCCAGAAACGTTGAGAAAACAGCAGGATAAACAGGTAATTACAAGATCTAGAAGCTGGGTCAGGCGAGTGTGTAGGTTAACCTGGGGCTTGGCGAAGGATCAGAGAGTTGTTGGAGGGAAGGGAACACTGAAAATGGTCTTCATATGAATATGATGTGACACCTGGGAAATCCTACCCTAATGCTTGATTTGTTTTTGCTCTGCCCCTTACCTTACACTTTCTGGGCAGTCTTACCCCTGACCCCTGTGGTTCTCCTGGTCTCACACTTAAAGTGTTCTCTCCTAGTTCAGGGGAACAACTAATACTTGTAAGCCTTGACCACGCAAAGCTAATTGCAAATGGTTGTCCTGGAGCAGGCTTAACTGGATTCTGTAATGTGATGGTATGTATCACAGGGAAGAAACTGATGCTTTTACCCTTCTCTATGCTTTGCTTTTCAAGGGGAACTAGACAGGTGGGATTTGGCAAAGGGTAGAAATCAAGCGTTTAGGAGGACAGAGACAGATGTTTTTGTTTTTCTTTTCAAAGAATGGAAATGATGTGACCCCCGAAATCCCCTTCATTGTGAAAGAAAGGGTAGATAGTTACACGTTGACCTCATGGGCTGGTGTCAGGGCCATACTGGGTGTCATAAAGAGCGCCAGGTCTTCCCACTTGGGCTTTCTGGGCTCTAAGAGGAGCTTCATCTCAGACACTATGGGGCTGTGAAGGATATGGGGGTCAGAGTGGGGAGGGCAAAGTTACCTGCTCCTTCCTTCTTTCCATCTCTTCTGAGCAAGTTCACAATTTATCTCTTGGGAGCAAAGCACAGAGCTTCTCATTGTTAAAAGAATCCTGTTACAGTGGTGAATTTTTTTCTTAGCTCCTTGTTGACCATGGGAAACTGACCTCCAGCCAGTGGTGAATTAAGAAATCGGGTACTGGGGAAGCCAGGATAGCTTAGTAGGTGAAGTGCCCACCGTGCAGCCCCAGGGACCGAGGATCAAGTCCAGGGCCCGGCCCCAGCCGGCCCTTGTGGACCCAGATGCTGAACTGAGGTGTGCTTCCCAGGTGGGATATCCCCAGTTAGGCCCCCAGCTCATGGGGGCGTGCCTCTCATGCAGGAGGCCCCCCCCAACCCAGTTCCCACTCTGAGTGGCCCCTGCCCACCTATGTGGAATGAAACTATGTCAAAAACTGATGATATGCAACTGTGGATACTGCTCTAGGCTCTCCCCCTTCTCACTGTCTCTGTCAAAACAATATAATAAAATCTGAAAAAAAAGCAAGTATCACAATACAGTGAGTCATGATCTTTTTTCTGGTGAAGGGTCTTGCCTTCAGTTTATTAAAAAAACAAAACAAAACAGCCAATATCTGTGAAGCACAATAAAGTGAAGCACAATACAAAGAGGTATGCCTGTGTTTCACACATATTTTTTAGAATAGGCCAAATGACACCTCTTTCAGAACTTTAGCATCATTGATACCAGTCTTTCTCAAAAAGGTTGGTTGAAAGTACTTTATAACAGATAGGTATCCTTTGGCCTTAAACTCTTTGAATGGCTGAGATGCAAATCTGTCTGGCTTTTCAAAATCAATTACTAAGCCCCCCCACCCCTTCCTAGTCAGGTAGGCAAAATATCCATTTTTAGTGCTCACAGGTTCAATTTGTAGAGATGCTATGCTTCATTGTCTTGCAATAGAACTCTAACTAAATGTGTTAAAAACAAGTAAAGGCATGATAAGAGGAAGGTAGAAATGAGAGAAATAAGGCGTGAGTTATACTAGGGCAGGATTTGTAGTAGTATTGGTGGTAGAGGTGAGAAATCTGCTATAATCTTCTACCCAGTTGAGGAATCTCTTCCATGAAATCCCTGACAATTCAATAACAGAATGAATTGTTACCTGAAGACACAAAGCTTCTCTTATAGAGAAGTGTTCATGTACCAGGTGGCTTTGTTAGAGAGCTCAAAGGCTTAGGAGATGAACAATAACAATAATAATAGCTAATTCTTCTTGAGTACTTACTGTATGTCAGGCATTGTGCTGATCACCCTAAGAGGTCATTTGCCGTATTTTCTGGCGTATAAGACAACCGGGCGTATAAGACAACCCCCTAATTTTACAGTTAAAACATAGGTTTAGGCCTATATTCGCTGTATAAGACTACAGCCTCGGAAGTGGGGGGTAGTCTTATACAGCGAATATAGGCCTAAACCTATATTTTAACTGTAAAATTAGGGGGTTGTCTTATACGCCCGGTCGTCTTATACGCCGGAAAATACGGTAACCCACATTAGAGAGAAGGACACAGAGTT
>PVKE010033869.1:0-17692 GCA_004027555.1 Craseonycteris thonglongyai | reverse complement strand
GGTCCCCCTCCAACCCGATATATCTGGTGCCCACTCCCCGCTTCCCACAAAAATCTCCCTCCCCCCTCCCCCCTCCTCCCTCCTCTCCAGGTAAACACCAAACCATTGAGCATCACAGTTTTCTTGAGTACCTATTATGTTCTGGGCACAATCTTAACCCAGAAAACACTATGAATAGTAAGACAGATTGTACTCACAACATATGAATGCCTAGATGGCTTCTACTCAAATATGTCTCAACATACTCCAAGGACTCACTCCAAGTCCTAAAAATGTTACGTAAGCTTTCTGGAGCACTCCTGACCATGCAATACATCCAGATGATTAGGTCACTCAATAAATTGGAAAGCAGATATCCAACTAACTAGACCAACTGCACAACAAACTCAACTGATGCCAGGAGTCAATGGACAGTCTCTGGTGGGGGTGTGGGGGTTGAGTTAGTCTCCAAACCTGGAGAAGTTAGCCTAGCTCTGCTTTGAGATTTGATTCACAACTTTGTATGCAGTGTTATCTCAGTAGTTTTCTCTAAAACTATTCAAAGGGATTTAAGCATGGGATTGGCTAATCAGCCCAGCCAAGGCTTCTTCCTGGAGGAGAGGTTAGACATCAAGGAGGTCTCTCCTGTGCTTCAGTAGGATCACATCTTCTAACCTGTACGATTTCTCTGCATTAATATGTCAAGGGTGGGAGGGTTATTTCTGCTCTTACAGCCTGTTGACTTGTCTGTAAAACAAGAATCCACCAATTTGCTTCCCAAGATCAAATGAGTTCATGGAGATGAAACATGTTAACTCAGAGCACTCTGTGAAGTCTGAGAGCAGGTCAGTGTGACATGGGGAGTGACCTTCAGCATCCTGGTCTCTATAGAAATGCTCCTATTGTGAGAGACCTCACGGGTGGATCTGAAAGCAACCTTGGCACTGAAATCACTCTTACTCTTGTTGACAAGAGATTACAGAGGCACAGAGGTGTGTGGTGCTCCTGAGCCCAGTGATTGGTGTGGCAGTCCGTACTTGATCAACGTTGAGTTATAATTAAACACAAATTAATTTTCACTTTCTCGATTGGGAAGCTAAGGCATGAAAGCCTTCAGCTTCTCAACACTGACAGCACAGGGCCCCATGGGAGCACAGAGAAGGGTGTGGTCACCTCCACCTGGTTCAGAAGAGTCTTTGAGAAGGAACTGAAGCTTGAGTGAGTTCTGAAAGAAGGTGGGCAGGCACCAGAGGGCCTCAGAAAAAGGGCATCTCAAAGGGAGGAATTACCCTTTTCTTACAGCAGAAAGGAAAGGTTTCTCAGTAGCTACAAAATCAGCTTGATAAGAGACTGTTCCCTCCTCTTCTAGAACAACACTTACTGGTAGGTCAGGAATGTCTTATCGATGACTCTAGACTGCCTTCAGGATCAGAACTAAAGACTCAATAAGGAAATCCAACCTCTTTGTGCATCTGCATGAAAGCACCAAGCATCTTGGCCTGCAGCAAAGAACTTGTGTGGAAGAGGCCAGAGTGAGCTGCTCATCGCCTGTGCTAAAAGGCACCGTGATGCCTTCAGACTTCCCATTGCCCCACAAGGGATCTGACGCATTTAGATAGAAGTGTATTGAAGAAATTGGTATCTCCTACTATCCTAAAAGACTTGAGGCTTTGGGAAAATCCCGCCACATATTTATTTTGCTCCTGTCATAAGCTCATTTATTGAAGAATGTATTGTGCATGAATTTTCACTGCTGCATTTGTTAAATTCTCTGATATATCTTTTACTGTTCAGAAAGGCCCAGCCAAACATTCCTAGTAGGACTCTAGTCGGAACTTCTGTTTCCTAGGCATTACCTGCAGGGCAAATATCTGTGCCCTTAGTTCTTAAAATGAAGTGGGAGAATGCTTTTTAAGAACATGTGGTGGCGCCCTGAAAGGAGTAAAGGTTTGCAAAGAAAGAAGGAGCATGCTTACATGCTTTGGAAAATAGTTAATTTAGGGGGAAAACGCTTTGCAGGTTCAATGTCTCTTATAAGGCCAAATTCAAATCAATTCCACCCACATTTATGGAGTACCTACTTGCCCTGGGGACACAAAGATAAATTATTTTAGCCTCAGATGTGTTCCTTCTAACTGCTCAGTACCTCCATTGTCTGCAGAGCCTTTAATTTATTTTGATTGTATTAACTAATTAATTAGCGAACTCTAGGCACGTGGATATTTTCTCATTACCAAAATGGGTGCCATGTGATGAAGGATGATCATTAACAAAATGACTTGTGTTTACTCTAAGTGATTATTTCAATAGCTACCCAAGGGTAGTTTTCCATAAATAAAAGGGGAGAAAATAAAACACGGTTTTCTATTAAGCCAAATGTGGGCAGAGGTTTATTATCTGCTAGACTCAAGTTTTACCAGCAAAATACCCTTGAAAAGATTAGAATTTTATGGATGACCCGGAGGTGCATTAAATAGCCTGTGTTCCTCTGCAGGAACAGGGACCATGATTAAAAGGCATGGGGTCACTAGCATTTTGACGCCAGCATGATTTAGATCTATGTGCTAGAACAGAATTGCGTAAGCTACTAAAATTCCTAAATTTTATAATGAAGAGACAGCAGAGTGTGGAAGTGCCGGGTTCAGTTCAATAACAGGGCGCACCAGAGCCTTTGACTTCATTTCCACGGAAGCTACGTCACCACAGAGGAAATTCCACCTCGGTGCTTGGCAATAACCCCACAGGTTATGGGCACAGTGCACGAGGTCTGCCCATTGCCAACATTCTCTTGCAAGGTATTTTCCAAGTCTTCCCAGTCGTCTTTCCATGATTATGACATTGGACAGGGCGGTTTATATTTTGCACCTTTCAAAACACATGCAGAAGTCTCTTAACCCAAGAGTTCCTGCTCTTTGGAGGCCTGGAGTCCTGAAAATGTTTTGCTGTTTTTGGCAAAAATTGTTGTTAAGTGTGCATCTCCTGGGTATTGCATCATATTGGCAGCTGGTCCAGAGGAAAATTCAGTGGATTCTTCAACCCTGAATCTTTGTGCGCCAGTGGTGACAGACAGACAGTCAGAGCAGTCACATCTGTGCCCTGCCCCACCCTGACAACCACAGTAGCAACTTCTCAAGCTTTGAGGCACATGTGCCTCCCCCAACCCCTTTTATCACCCCATTTTAACAAAATAATACCATACCAGCCCACACGGAAGTTATTAATATTTGTTCAGGGCCAGCCAGTTAATGGTAGTCCTAGAGCTAGGGTACTATCATTCTAAATCATAATGCTAGGCCCAACCAATTACCTCTGCTCTTAGAAAGTAATATTCATTTTAATAACTGGAGGAGAAATGGGAAGAAGACATGGGAAGTTCTACTGGATGATGGAGAAGGTGGGAGGAGACTGTTCCCATGTCTCCCTGGCAGAAGGAGCTAAAGCTAATGAGTGGCAGTTACAGAGTCCTCACTGCTGGCTTGATAGTTCAAGGAACTTTCTACCCCAAAGTAGAATGTCCCTGGAGAGTGATTTCTCAGTCCCTAGAGATAGTTAAGCAAAGGGCATGTTCTCAAGGGTTTTGTAGAAGTCATTCCTTTCTTGAAGTAGGAGGGATGGAGCCAAAGGAGATTTGGGGTCTGTTCCCAATCTATGATTATGCCATTTTTTAATTAAGTTTGGTGTGTTCCATTTGACCATTAAGAACCTGGGAGGCTTTGTCAAGAGTTCAGTGCCTTCCAGCCTAGAAGCCCACTTGTTCAAGGACTATCCAACAAAAAGTAATTCAGATCTTAGCCAATAGAGAATGTCATGGAACTTCAGAGCTGATTGCATCTGTAGAGTTTATCTGCTTCCAGTGACATCCTTTTAAGGACAAAGACATGCAAGGCTCAGAAAAGATGATGTGAATGGCCCAATGCCTGACAGTAGCTAGCAGTGGTGTCAAGACTAAAATTCCTCTCTCCTGACACCCAGCCCAGCAGTCTTTCCGTTCCATCCATGGACCAGTTATTTTCTGAGCATCTGTCACGTCACAGAACTTACCCAGAGGGTAGACAGACAGGATAAGAAGGAACCCAATAGACAAGCCCTACTCTCTGGAGCATATATTCAGGAGGAAGGAGACACAAAATTTCAAGTGAATAAAGTAGCTGAACTTAAATGATTTTATTTTTAAAGTCATTAAAAATATGTAACATACCCCTCTTGTTTCAGGGGTGTAGACATTGAACAAATGTAGGTGTTTATGTGGTTTTAGTGATAAGCCTCATGTGCTTTCATTGGTTTTTATGTTTTATGTTAAAACGTCACAATCCCAAGGTGAAGTGCATGTTGTACGTTGGTGGATATGTGCTTCGCTGGCATGCAGCCAAGGTCTTCGGGCACTACTATGTCAATTCCAATCTCTGTGAATGAAATGTAGTATGTATTCATGTACTTATCAGATGTAACTTAATAAATTGGCATTGAAAGCCACCAAATTTTAATACTTGGATCAACCCTTTGTTAATCTGTTCTTTTTTTTTTTCTTCCTCAATTAAGGTTGCTTGGTAACCTCTTGGGGGTTTAAAAATCTATTGTGTACTTGAATGCAAAATGGCAACTGATTTTCATAGGCTATAATAAATCTTATAACAAATTGTCCATGAAACCCCATAGATATTGTTCAGATGAGGAGGGAGAGAGAAGAACCTCGACTGAGTATCCTTTCTGAATTATGAGACTCTGTTAAGTGGACTGAACTCATATTCAGCAACCCTGAAAACGTAAAAGGGAGGCCAGAGAAAGCCAACTTAGTACTTGATGGTGCTAGAATTTGAACCCACATTTCTCTGACCCTGCACCCTGCTGCCTCTCATGAAAATAGCAATCAGCAACCATCAAAAGGGTTCAACGCATCCATCTCATTCCATTTTCCAATACAGTCGCTGGAGCCACTACTGATGCTCAGCCAATGGTACACTGGGACTGCATTCAATGACCATGTCTGTGGCTCAAAAATGGTCACAGAGAATTTCATTGGTTTCCATTTAATAGTTGTAGGTAAAATCAGGCATAGATTGAGAGAGCACAGAGCCCGGCTCGCCTCCAAAACATCTCAAAAATTTCCTTCCTCACAGGAAACGTGAGAATGTACTAAAGTCCTTCCAAAATTCAGTTCTCATATTTCGTTTATACTCACATCTGGCAGTAATATGAATAAAATATTCTTTTACGCTTCTGGAGAAAAATCAATCATTTGCCCTAAATTTATTAAAAGCCAACTATCTACAAACGTCACAATGTTAGTTCTCCAGATGAAAACTATTGGTCATCTCATCTAGTTCAGCCAAGACAACATTTTCAACCAATTCTCAAAAGGACTCTCCATCCCTAGGGACTTCAGAGCAAAGAGACAAAACTAATCAACTGTCTCCTAATGTTTGTCCCGGTATCCATAGTGGATATCCAATGTCTAATCAGAGCCGAGCTAACACTCAGTCAGGATGTCCGGGGGAGGTGTCTGATTGGCTGGTGCTCAGGACATACTGGTTGTTAGATATTGTGACTACAATCCACATTTACATTGATGTCACTAACCCACACACACACACCCAAATCATCATCATCATCATCATCATCCTCAATAATAATGTGTCAGGTGGAACTGTAGAAAACACAGTGGATCTGAACACAGCGCACCTGTGTCCCCCAACCCAGGTCTGTCAGCTGGCAAATCCTGAGCCCATGGGGCCAACCACATCACATCTGTAGATCTCCACTTCCTCCTCTGAGAATCAGAAGCAGAGGTAGATGAAGTGAGCTCAGGCCCCTTTCCTTTGCAATGTAGCCATAGGTCTCAATTGTTCTGTGCTTGACTTTCACATGAGCTTCCCCATTTCAGGTATGTCAGAGGGGAGAGGAGCAGCTTTCTCCCAGAGAAAGCCAAGTTCCCCATGTACCTCATGCTGCAAAGCTCTGCAGTTGGCACACGGGGACTTTTCACCCCATCAGTGGAGGAAACAGAAAGGTAACTGGGATGGAGACGTAAACTCCAGAGTTGGGGAATGCTGTTCCCTTCTGACAGCCCTCTCGCACTCTGCTCACCAGGCCCCTGTGACTTTCACTGGGCTTGGCGGCCCACTCACTATTCCCCATGACCAGCTGGCACTCTACCAGCCTCACGCTGGACTTTCACACTGACCCTAACAGCAAGCACTTCCTCTCTCTCACCTTAGCTCAGGCTTTGAGTTCAACTCTTCATTTAGTTCATCTCATTTCAGAATGCTATGAGGTTGGCACTATCAGCCTGTTCTACAAACGAGGGAAACGAGGCAGCTGCAGAGATCAAGTCCATTTGCCCCAAATTACTCAGCTAAGCCAGGATTCACACCCAGGCAGCATACATGTGCCCAAGTCTCAGAGATTACTGTTAGCAGTAAATAACCAAAGCTAACCCTTATTGGGCACGTAGAGTGCCGAGAACTTCACCTGCAACTTCTAATCCTCAAAGCCTGATCTCCTAGCTCCAAAGTTAGAAAACACATCTTCTCCCACAGAGACTGGCATTCTCAGGAATGGACCTCCAAATCGCCAAAAGATGACTACCTCCCGTTCATTGTCGTAGCCATTGATTCAACAACCACGCTCACCCCAGCAGGGACAGCCTCCCTTCCTGAATGCCAGGTCCCACTTGCTGTCTCACCCCTGGCACGTGTCATGGGAAAACTGGCACTGTGCAACCTTACCTAAGCTGAGGCCCTTGCACTGTGGCCATACCCAGCCCTCACGCCAACCCCAGCTCCCAACCACAGGATCACCTGGGTCTTTTCTCTAACTGTCCCCAAGTTCCACAGCAATGTCACTACCCACCCACGGTGACCTCTGGAGACCCATTTTGCCTTTGTCTCTATTCTCTATTCTGCTTTTTTTAACCACAGAAAGATTTGAGCACCTACCCTGTGCCAAGCACGATACTATGCACTTTGCAAACATAATTTCCTTTCAGCGTCACAAAACCCAAGAGAGTACATACTATTATCATCACGACTATTTCATAGATGAGGAAACTGAGGCTTCATGAGGTATAGTACTGGCCCAAAGCTACACAACCAAACTGATAAATCTGAATTTGGACCCATCAGTCACTCTAATTCCAACCTCTCGTCCACTATCCTGTTCTGATTCTCCGCTTTGCCACATCTCTGCCTCTTACACATTGTGTGCTTTGGGGCAAGTCATCTAACTTCTCTGGGCCTCATTGAGGACCCCTGAGTTCACTTCCAGTCCTGAGATTCGATGCTCTCAGCTCAACATATCAGAATTGGCATCATCCCATATTACAGATGAGTAAGTTCAGGTCTTACTTTTTAAGTAGACGACAAGACATCCCATTTTAAATGGAACAGAAAACAATAGTACTTTCCCTTTTCAAAGAGTAAACATGGTCAGCTTAGTCTCACTGGCTAAATTCAAGGTGTCAATAGGCTGACCAGACATACTGTTTGAAACAGAACAGTACCATTGTTTTCTATCCTGTTTAAAATGGGACATCTGGTCAGCCTATTTTTAAGGAGACCCCCTACCTAAAACCCTCTCCTCTCTAAGCTGTGCATTCATCCCAGGGGCCATGCTAGGCCTCCATGAAGGCCTTTCCCAGGGGACCCTGCCTGAATCTGACCCCAAACCCACCTGCTGGACTAGCTCCATGTTTATCTCATGCTTTTCAGGACAACAGTTCCCAATTTTGAGTGCACAGTGGCAGGAGTAGGGAGTGGGGGTAGATTAAAGAACCCAATGCCCAGGCCATACCCCAGAATAATTAAATCAGAATCTCCAACTGTGGAAGGCCCTCAACCATAATTTTTTTTTAAACTTCCACATAATTCCAACATGCAGCCAGAGTTAAGAACCAGAATTTCCAAAGCAAAGAGCAAGGCCCTGATGCTAGATCTGTGTTATGTTATCTGACAGATCTGTGTTATGTTCTCAGCTCAGCCACACTTGGTCTGTAAGACCTCTCACAGCTGAGTCAATCCAGCTGAGCCTCACCTTCCCCATCTGCAAAATGGGCATAATGATAGCAGTGCATGCCTCATGGTGCCCTTGTGAGGCTAAAATGAGGTAATGCCCTTGACAGTGCATGGCCCCCGCTCAGGGCTCAATCAATGGCAGTCATCATTCTATCAGAAAGTGACCTAGAAATTCTCTTCTTTCTGTTTCTTCTCATCTCCATTAAAGGAAGCAAGACCAAATTATGCAAATTATAAATCATAATACATTGGAGTAGGGGAGATGATGGGCTGGGGACTTGAGTATTCCCCCATTCAGCTGATATTTCAGGAGCATCCTCAATGTGTCTGGTTCCTGTGGGGTCCGGTGAGTGAAATGAACATGGCTCTTGGGCTCACCAAGCTTCTGCGCTATTCAGTGGATATGGTGAATGGGTATAATAAAGGAACTAATAAATAACACATCACAATAAGCAATCTCACAAAAACAAACAGGGTGGGAAGGTAGAGAACTACAAAGGGGACTCTCGTTTTATATCGGTGATTCTCTGTGTTGGAGTTCGTTAACATTTGGACTGTGACTCCACAACACAATCACTGACTAATAGCAAGAGTGACTCACTCAGTAGGTGCTGCTCATTATGAGGACCTTCAGGGGCAAAGAACAAGATGGCTGAGTACTGGCCAGCTGCCAGCTGTCGCTGACTCAAAGGCAAATGAGATGCACCTTGGACTCTTCTGACATGACTGGTAACAACCACCACACCAGTGCCCAGAACTCCATTCCACACTCTCAGATGGGAATTACTCCTGCAGCCACTGCACGGGAATCCAGAATTCTTCTTGGCACTGCTGTTTTTTCAAGAATGACACCCAACTGTACTTTGCTCCCTCTGTGCTAGGGAAGTCTCCCAGTTTTCACTCTTCCACTAGGAAACACAATCTGACACCACAGCCAAAATTGCTGGCCTGTATCCCTTCTTCCAAGACTTCCACAGAGAGGAGAATAGAGGCTAGATGACAATACCCATTTTACAAATGTAAACCGAGGCTCGGAGAGAAAATCATCATGCCTATGGATTCATAAGGACAAAAGGAGTCATGTCTGATCAATCCCAGAACAAAGTTCTCAGCCTTATAATGCCTCCTTAGAGGGTCAGTCCATGGGCAAAAGGATCAGAGATGCCTACTCTGGGAGTCTACACAGCAGAAATAAATCCCAAGTGCTTGTGGATCTGATGGAAGCAAGATCAGAGGAGAAAGGCCCCAGTGCACTGGGACCTTGTCATGTCCCCAGGACATTCTCCCTGTTTGTGTATTCATGGGCACTAGCACTTTAAAGACATCACCATGTTCCACCTAGGCAGAACCTGGGCCCCTCTTAGATGGGTCGCTCTCCATTACCCCGGACATTTTCATCACTCACCAAGGCTGACCCATCTTGTCGTTTTTATTACAACAGCCTTCTCACTGGACTCCCTGTCCCAAGTGAAGCCAACTACAGTCCTTCCACCAAATAGCAGCCAGGGTGGTCTTGCTATAACAAACTGGACCATAGTGGCTTCCTATCCCTTCAAAGGAAAATCCAACTCCTGAACTTGGCATCCAAAGCTCTTCCTGATTCAGCTGTTAGTTTCCACTGGTATCCCTCTCCCTCTGTGTGCTGATAAATGTTTAAAATCAGCTCCCCAAAATTTAGCTCGGATCTATACTCTGCCAGTATCCACGGTACACATATTTCCACCATGACCCATTGCAAACAGCCAATATGTTGCCACTGAATGGGAAGTTGGGTGGAGGTATAGAATAGCACACTGTTATATAACATTTCCTCCACACAGACAGTAGAAATACCCTCAAAAAAGCAGATAATAAAATGTAGCGAGAATCAGGAAGTAACAAGCGTTGAGTTTCCATATATTCTAAAATAATTTATTTAAATGAAACTTTCTATAATTTAATTTTTGATCATGGCTATGTTTAAGGACCAGCTCACCCAATTCCTGAAAAGTTGATGTTCAGCTCTTGAGAGTTGGCCCACTGGCTCCTGCACCATTGCCTAAGGCACTGTGTTTTTACATATGCTGGCCTAATTTTTACTCTGGGGAGAATGACTACCTCCCCCTACTTCATGGTGAGCTCCCAATTATTCATCAAGACTCAGTTTGGGTGTCCCTATCTCTGTGGAGCCTTCCCTGAGTGACTCAGGCAGGGACTCCCACAGACACCATCACCCTCTCTACCCATTTCAAGTTCATTGTCTGCTTTCTGTCTTTCCTCCATTAGATGATGCCTCATTCACTCTTGGGAACTAGCATCAAGTGGATGCTAATACGTGTTCGTGGAGCAAACTTGTCAACATAATCCCAAATGTAGACTCCCTTCCTGTTAGCATCTGTCTCCCAATTTCCAGTTGAAGACTATTTTTGTTAATTATTTCTGATTGGAAATTATTATAGTATTTATCTAATCTTCTCTATTCCCCAGGAGTCTTCCCAGAGCCAAAATGTGCTTTCAGTGAGGGCTGGAAGCAGTCTGAGGAATGTGAAAAAGGAAGATTTCAACCAAAATCTACAAAATAGATTTTTACCATTTCTGTATTTGTAGACAAATAAGTTCAGATACCACCCACATCCCCACTCCAGACCAACTCTCCCAAGCGAGAAGGAGGAGAAATAAGAATGAGAGGAGGCTTGACCAACCAAGCAGCTAATCCCAGAGCTTGTCCTGGGACTGATCCTGAGTTAACCCCTGAGCACCTGCCACAGAACAGGCTTAGGGGCCATTTCCCATTTACTCGATTCTTACTCAATTCCTACAATAATCCTATCAATCAGGAACTGTTCCATCATTTTACAGCTGAGTAAACAGAGACTTGAAGAGGTGCTATGGCTTTTCCAAGTCCCAAAGGTAAGGAGCTGAGGAGCCAAGATTTGAACTGAGGTCTGACAGTGCAAAAACCATGCTTTTCTACAGCTTTTTGTAAGCCAAACATAAACATAGAGAGGTCCTTTCCTTTAAGTGCTCTTAACCACTATAATAAATATACTGCTCCTTTCTCCTCTGAAAAGAAGAAAGAGGAGGAGGAAGAGGAGGAGAGAGAGGGACAGAGACGAGAGAGAGAGAGAAACGAACAAAAAAGTAAGACTGGCAGAAAAGCAGGAAAGAAGGGGAAGAAAGGAAGGAAAGTAAAGGGGAAAAAAGAGAAAGGAAGGAATATTTATTTTTGTTAACTCATTTAACCTTACCTTTAAAATAGGTATTATTCCCATTTTATAGGTGAAGAAACTGAGGCTTAGAGAGCTTAATAAAATTGACCATTAATGAACATCTCATATGCAATGGAATTCAGTTTTCGGAGGCCTCCCTCCTTCCATGGTTCATATTTCTGAACTGACTCAATCTTCTAACTCCACTTCCCCCACAGCCACTCCTAGGAAATGGCTTAACTAGAAATCAATATCTCAGCATCAACTTGAAAGAATGTAAACCAGTAACAGTTGCTCCAGAAAAATCAGGCTCATCATTAGGATTATTCAAGAAGACAGGATAATAGGCCCTGATTGCATCAGACAGATGCTCCAAGCAACGTTCCATGGCTTTGGTAAGTGAAAAAGGAAGCTAAGAGAGTACTTAGAAGTGCTGGACATTTCCCTGTGCTTCCCCCATAGTCTCCCAAGGTGAATCCTGAAAGGTTAAATGTGGTTTCATCGCAAGTGTGGGTGTCAATTTTGTAAAGGAGGGAAGAGGAAGTCATTCATGGGGACTTAAGCCTTCTTTCTATGAAGGTATGTTGAGTGAACTCTGGGTCCCAATTCAAACCACAGAGGGAAGAAAATGAAGACCCATGAGTTACAGCATCGAAAAGCCCAGACTAAGAGGCCAGAAACGTAGGATCTATGTATTGCTCTATGCCTTTAGCCATGTCACATAATCAAACCATTATGCACTCCTTCAGCATCAACAACTAAGTTCAAGCACTGACTGAAGCTCCATGAAAACAAGGATAAGAAGACATTGGGACTTCCAGTTCTAGCCCTGCAGAGTAATGGCTAAAGGACTCTCTGTCATAACAGCTATAAAATTGAACAAAGTAGATAAAGCCACTGCTTTGGGGCATTAGACAGTAGACAACATAGGGCTGTGATCTTGAAGAGAAGGAAAAACATGAGATGCTCTCCATATTCACCTCACAATCATCTGAGCTTTCTATCTGTACAATGTCCAAAGGGTAGCCCAGAAAAGTAGAGCCTAAAGAAAAAGTAGCAGTCTTACATGGTAGAGGAGGCAGATTTGAGATTTCAGGACTATTGAGGCAGCTAGAATGTGTAGGGAAGCATGCACATTCTAGCTGAAGAGCTGAAGAAATATTTATGTAGGTCCCTTTTGTTGAACATTAAACTGTTCAAATTCAGCAGCATCACAGAAAATAGCTACATGAGGTCTAAGAGCTAAATGGAGATTACAGAGATCACCCACTACTGGGATAAAATGGGATTCTGACCAGCCAAAATGCATACAGGTGACTGTACACCCAAGCATTCCATTGAGACCCTAGAAAGACGGTGTTCTGAAATGGACTAAACATTGGTAGACATTAGTCTCTTCCTAACAAGCCCCTAGAACAAGACTTGACAGGAACAAACCCTCCAGGGGAAAAAAAAAACACAAAAAAAAACCTCAACATCTTTCAAGGCATAAAAATAAAAAAATACAGAAAATATTAAGAGAAGAACCTTGGTGACTTGAGGAGCCAAATCACGTTCAGCATACATTGAATTAGAGAAAAAGGAATTGTAGCAGGATAAATACATGAAGAAGTAGACAAAGTTTCCAAATTTTATGGTGGAAAAAAAAAACCACAAAAAAAACCCATGGACCCAAGAAATACAATAAGCCACAAACAGAATACATGTTTAAAAAAGAAAACTAAACAAAGTTTATCATATTCAATAAATGAGGAAGAGAAAGATGCTAAAAGCATTCAGAGAAAACATACACATTACATGCAGGGAAACAATAGAAATGACATCCAACTTCTCAACAGAAACAAGAAAATCAAATAACATGTAAACTGCTGAAGGAAAAGAATGTAACAACATACAATTCTAACCTGAGTGAAATTCCCTTTCAGAAATGAGGGCCAGATAGAAAAGATTGCATTAATCTTACGTTTCTATGTGACTGAAAACAATCATGACTCTCAAGTCCTTACATTAAAATCTCAGAGAATGAGAGAAATGAGGATGCCCTTACTGACCCACCACTAGAAGGACACACACTTTCTCCTAGTTGTTCATTGAGAAATAGTTTTTCCTTACCAAAAAGTGTCTTTGGAAACATTAACAAAAGAGACAAAAGGCATTGGGGGTTGGAGGGTGGGGGCAATGATAGATGGAAAGAGCGCATGGGAAACTTCTCATCATTTGATGTTCCAGATAATTATGGTTCAGAGTAAATCTGGACAGGGTTTTCATGGAAACAATAAAGTAAATGTGATACTACTTCCATGATCAGAAATGGTTGTGCGAACTGAGTAACTAGGATTCCCTTCTTCAAATACCCCAGAGAATTTCACAGGGGAATTTTCCTATGGGCTTAATGTCAATTTAGGAGGCTATTGCATTTAGCTTATGCATTCAATCAATATTTATGGAATACTTACCTCGTGGCAGGCAGCGTCCTTTATGCACTGGGCTATAACCATTAACAAGATTAGCAGACTCTCTGCTCTCAAGAAGCTTAAATTCTGGTGGGGTAGAGACAGACACTTCTTTTAAAACATGATTCGGGTAGTGGGCATACTGTATATTAACAATAGGAGTAGTGGAGAGAGTAATGTGGATAGATATCTTAAGTAGGATGATGATAATGATATTCTAAAATAGATTTAAAAATATATCAAGTTGGGGGATGTCAGGATAGCTTAGCAGGTTGAGCACTTATCTTACAACTACAAGCTCTGGGGATCCAACCCTGGCCTCAGCCCATGCAAACCTATATGCTGAACTGCAGCGCAACTGGCAACCACCGAGATAGTGGTGAAGGTTCTTGCCTCCCATGTGGGAGGCCCCTGGTTCAGTTCCTGCCCCCACGCGGTCCCACATCCACCTGTATGGAATGAAACCATGTCACAACTAATGATGTACAACTATGGAGACTGCTCTGGGCTCTCCCCCCTTCTCTCTCCCTCAACAATATAATAAATTAAATGTATATATCTCAAATAAAATGAATACTGATTGCAAAGATTTTAATTGTACATCTAGAAGTCAAGTCTCCTCAATGGAAATAGTTGACCATCTAGGGACTCTTCTTACCGGTAATTCTACAGCTAATAAGCCACTGGTTGAAGATGTTCAAATCCAGAAACTCAGATTGTAGCTGCCTGGAACAAGCTGGTCTGGATTCCTTATAGTCTGATATTCTTGGTATCCAGGTGCTAGCGGACCCTTCAGAAGCTACCGTGGGCCTTTTGACCAGAATCCTCATCAGCGGCTATTTCAGGACTAATGCACTAACAACTCGTCAGTTAAATGCAGCTCAGCTGCAGCAGTTTGCAATCACTCCAGTTCAGCCAGTACAAACAGGAACTCTTCTAAGACTGCATGAAAGGAAATTAGATCCCATTGCCACAAGCAACATGAAATGAATCTGCTATTGTCTCCAACGGCCTGCTGAGACCATCCCCATCATCATGTTTTCATCAGTAGTTATTCAAAGTTGTCCAATTCACTCATTACCTTCTTACTGAAGCTTTCCCTCATCACTCAGCATAGAGCACTGAATCTCTTTGGCTTCCTTCGGCGCACCTTGCATAGTTTATTTTTATGTGTTTGTACGCAGAACATCTGTCTTTTCACTGCTGAATCCCAGCGCCTAGCACAGTGCCCTGAATATAGTGACAACATAATGAAAATCTCTAGAATGAAGGAACAGTCAACTGGAAAATAGCTCCCTGAAAGGAAGAAATTTAGATATTATACCTCTTTCTGTAATTTAGATATCATATATCTTTCTGTAGCTTTACAGTTTTTAATTATATTGAGTCTATAAGACTTTAAATTTTAAGTTGAAGTTGAAGTATAAAAGTGTAAACATTATACAACGGATGTTAATTCTGTTACTAAGACGTACCAGGGCTCTCCAGAAAAAAATAAATCTAGCCATAAATGCTTCTACTTTTCATATTACATAGCTGGATACTTTTTAGACAGCCCTCATATATACTAAAAGTAAGAAACATAAAAATATTGCAGCTTAAACATCATCACAAAAAAATAAAGTCTTTAAACCCAGAATATACCTATACTTTCTCTTCTTTAATAGAGAGTTCCCCATATGCTTAATTTAAAGCACACATAAATTTTATTTTGGTAAGAGTAAAAATTTTAATTTTTATCTAGCTGAATAACTGCAGTTGGGGAATAGTTTTATAAATAGTTAAATATCATGTTTGGAATGAACATAAACCTTAACTTTAGCAAAGCCTTGGTAAAGATGGAGAGAAATGAGAACATGGAAGGAGACACAGGAAAAGGGAACTCCAGATTTTCCTAACATTTGTGACCATTTGAATAGAGGACCAAAACATGCCTGTACACGTGTATGGGTACCTCTTACGATGCGCATTATCACATACACAAATTTATAGGCATCATCTTGGAACTAAGGAAGAGAGACCAGAAATGTTTCTCCCACGCAATCTGAATGCTAATTGGAAATTAATAGGACTGGATGATTTTGAGGGGCAAGACAGAATATAAACATGGAGTTATAGAATGCCTGTCAGCACTTCTAATTTCTTTAAAACATTATGCATGCTGTCTTTATTGGGTATACTGCTTTTGCTCTTTTGTATTTGTGAACAGAAGAATACTGAAAAAGAAATGATGAAGGTAAAATAAACCATTTAAAATATACAAAAACTAAAAGACTTCATCAGTGGTAGATTTGCACTGAAAGAAATATTAAAGGACTTTCTTCAGGTTTAAGGAAAATAATACCACAACAAAGACCTACACAGAGGAATGAAAAGACCAGAAATGGCAAATATCAGAGGGACTAGAGAAGAAGTTTTACATTACTTGTTAATCTTTTAAAAGACCATTGACTGTTTAAAGCAGAGGTTGGCAAGCTTCCACCAGTAGGCTGAATCTGGCTTGCTGCCAACTTCAGTACAGCCCACAAGCTAACAATGTCTGACATATTTCAATGTTGAATAGTTGCAAACAGAGCAAAGGAAGAATGATATCATAAGAATTTTCAACAATGTGTGGAATATTATATGAAATTCAAATGTCAGTGTCTATGAAAAATGGCTTATTAGAATGCTCTTTGCCTAGGTCACATCTATGGCTGCTTTTGTACAATAATGGCAGAGTTGAGTTGCTGCAACATCAACTATCTTTGCCACTCACACCACCTCTAACTTCTGTGTGGGAAGCTGCAATCACAGTGATGCAGTTGTAACCTAGCAGGCTTTTGAGTCTCATACTTTTTAAAAATTATTACCAGTATAAATCCATAATGTTAAAACAAAAAAAAGGAGGGGTAGGTAGACGTGTTTTCTCAAAAGAGAAATTTTCTCATGTTAAGGCAAAGTGGGGTGTGAATTATTTTGTTATCAAAAAGATGGCGAGAGGAGATCAAAGTTGGCGGCATGAGACCAGAACACCGATAACTGCCTGGGAAGGGCCTTGTGAACAGAGGGGAATCCACAGGGGAAACCCTGAGAAGAAACCTCAACTAAGAGAGCCACACAACGCGGAACAACACCCAAAGGTTAGAGAAAAAAGGGGAGAGCGGGAGAGGAAAAGGGAAGCAGCGGTTCGGGGACAGAGACTCGGAGCGCGGCCCGAGGCTGGCAAACACAAAGGGGGATTGGGGGACTACGGTCACAGTGGAGCTGGATCGAGGGCGGGCTGGAAGCCGAGACCTAGGGAGCGTGGAAGCCCCACAAGACTGTGGACAATTTAACATCCCAACTCAAGGGCTAGCACACAGTGCCCTAATCAGATCACAGAGCCTAAAGTGGAACGGGGACTGTGGAGCAGGGCGGCGGCACTTCCCGGCGGGTGGGGTGAGAGCAGGGCACCAGCCCACAACGGCTCAGCACCCCTGATTTACGGAGGAGATTGACTGTGAGGGAGCGCCTTCTGAGGACAGGGCTCTTGGAGTGAGGGCTGGGGCTTGAGTGGGCACAGCTGCATTGGACGTGCTTGGAGTGAATCCGGCGGTCTCAACAGAGCCGGGAGCGTAGAGCGGCTGCCAGCTCAGGAGTGCGCAACTGGGCTTTTGGCATCCCGCCCACTGGGCCTCTGGGGCGTTGCAGCCCGCGCTCGCAACTGGGCTGCCTACCGGGTCGCTGCAGTGTCATTGCCTGCGCGCAGGACTGCGTGGCCGGGGCCTCTGCCAAGCCCCAGCCCATCCAAGTGCTGCCCTGCGGGTGTGGCTTACAGATACGATTGAAGGAGGGGCAGCCAGGCAGAGGAGAGAAAGACCAGAGCTCCTGCGCCCCACCCGAACTGAACCACCAGCCCCCCTGCTGAAAGAGGAATCTGCTATTGTGTCTCAGGCCTGCCCTAGCTCCTACTCACATGCCCCCACCCCTGGCCACACCTTTACTACCCTGCTATCTAACAGCTAAGACAGCAACCTGAAGTGCCCCAGGACACAGAAGCTGTCTGCTTCCCCCAACCCTCTCCCAAAATCTCCTTCTCCCA
>PVKE010033868.1:0-17693 GCA_004027555.1 Craseonycteris thonglongyai | reverse complement strand
CACCATTTTAAAGTATTCAAGTCATTGTTTTTTTTGTTTGTTTTTTAATATATTTTTATTTATTTATTTATTTTTGACAGAGAGAGAGAGAGAGAGAGAGAGAGAGAGATTCAGAGACAGAGAGAGAACTGAACTGGGGGAGCTCCCAGTTCAGCATATGGTTCCACACGGGCCGGGCCGGGATTTGATCCTCGGTCCCTGGCGCTGCAAAGTGAGCGCTTAACCCACTGAGCCATCCCGGCTTCCCCAAGTCATTGTTTTTTAGTACATTCACAGGGTTGTACAACCATCGCCATTATCCAATTCCAGAACATTTCCATCACCATAAAAAGAAATACTGTACTCATTTATATATGAAGTTTAAAGAGTATATACTTTGATAACCACTATGCAGCTACATAATACATGTATTATGTATTATTTAATGTTGACAACAGTCCAAGGAGGTATTTAGGTAAAAACTTTCTATCTATTTTATAAATGAGGAAACTAAATTTAAGAGAGGTTGCTTAGCTTTACTGTCAGAAATGCTTCATGACAGTCCTTACCTTACCAATAAGACACCTTGTGTTCAGTAATTCTTTTCCCTTTCTGGAGATGAAATTGACTTAAAGAGTTACCTTCTTTCATATAGGGATAAAGAAGACAAATGACATATGGGGACCATATCTCTACCTTTATAATTCAAACTTGAGATATATATGAGGGCTGTCTAATAACAATCCAGCCAAGGTCAATATAACCAGAATGGTTACATGGCTGGAGTCTTCCCAGACACCCTCATGTATAGATCTTGAATTTTATATACAGTAGACTCTCAGTTAACCAGAACTCAAGCAACTTTAACTCTCAAGCAATTGGCACAAAAAATCTTCAATTTTTCTCGGTTGCTTGAGAGTGCTGGACACATTTACCTGTCATCTACCAACTCACTTGGATTCTGGTTAACTGAGAGTCTACAGATTATATGTCTTGAATTTTCTAAGAGGATCCTGATTTCTAAACCTTTGTCCTACTATCTAATCAGAAATCAGAAGATGTGTACTAGAATTTCCATACAACTGAAACTCTTAAGTTTTAGAATTACTTCTATTAAAAGAATATTTATTTCTTGATTCAGAACTACAAATTACAATGACATTTTTTTGTGGAATCCTATGGTGCTTAAAGATTTAATTGTCCAACTGGTACAATGCACTTTAGTAGGCATAACGTTCATTTCGTTAGTTGTTTTTGTAATATAATCTTGCATAACATCATTTCTATTTTTTAAAAAATGGCTTTCAAATAGCAAATTTGTAAATTGGTTTTTCTTACTACTTACTACTTAACAAATATTATTTGAATAATTAAAGTAATAAATGGATTATTATACATACTAATTTAGAAATAGCCTGTCTGCCTTAAATAAATTTATCCTAAGGTGTTGCAAACTTACAGGTATTACAACACATTGAAGTATTGATTGTACTCTGGGAAAAAATTATACCTTCCAAAAGAAGTAGACTATATTTGTAGTTTGTAAAAAATTATACTTAGGAGAAGTTATATTGAAATCTTAAATTTATAAACTTTTTAATGCTGGTATACACTTTAGAAAAGCTACCATGATACTTCCTATTTCCTTTCACAGTAAATGCCTATTTGTTTTTTTCAGTGCCATCAAGTGCTTATTGCATAATAATTGTTGCACTGCTAAGCAGTCATTTTCTACTAGTACATTCCATTATAAAACATTAAATCACTCATTTCTACCTACAAAGTAAGATGATCACTTAATTTCCTTTGGGTGTTCTGTGAAGGGACATTTTGGAGATTTCTCATGGCAATCTGAATGATTAGTTATTATTATAAGAGTCTCTAGTGTTCCTAGATTTCTTCACAGTCCCTCCCCTACCTAACAACCCTCTGCCCAAGTCTGATAGGAGGATGTAGTTATAGTGATATAGTGAATAAACTACACTCAAAAGGATCAATATTAAGAACAAAGTTTTCTCACATCTTTAATAGATGCTGCAAAAAAAAGAAAAAGAAAAAGTGGTAACATAATTGGAGCATCTAGTAATAAATGATACTTGTAGATATTTTATAAAAATTCAAAATTTTAGAGGATTAAAATTTTATCCTAATAATATATCTGAGCCACAGTGAAAATAAAGATTTCCATTTGGGAGAAGAATATAACCATAAAAAAATGAGAGTAATAGATAGATGTGGATGTTTAACATTTAGTTAAAAATAAGAAAAATATAACTTTTTGCTCTTATTAAAAAAGCATATGACGTTGTTTATTTTCTAGTTTCTAAAAAGAAATGTCTAAAACATTTTTGAGAAATAAAACACATTGTTTATATTTTGCTGGTTGTTTTGTTACTTGAGAAGAAATATTTCTCCCAGTAACTTTAAAAAGGCACAAAGAATATTAGTTCAGTGTTCAGCAAATGATACTACTGAAGCCTGAGGTAAGTTTGAGTCCTTTTGAAGGTCAAAGGCCATGATCTTACTCTCCCCTACAATTAGAAACTGCTGTATACTGTTTATGTGCATTAACTCATTTAATCTCTCAATAAGACCAGTTTTACAGATAGAGAAACTTATGCATAGAAGGTCATTTAAATTATAAAGAGTAAATCTAAGATTTCAACCTGAACAACCTCCTAGATTGAAACCAAATTTTCAAAGGAATGGTTGGAACAAAGTTGTGCTTATATTTTTCCTTTATTTATCCTAAACAAGACACAATAAAGAATAGACTACTGAGTTCTTCAAAGAACTGTACTGGAACCGTTTGACATAATGTATATCCTCACAATCAACAAGAAGCTTTTTACTTGCCTGAAATGAGGGTCACAGCATCAGAAGTATTTGTCCAAGCCTGTCCTTGGAAAGGGACAGGGATGTGGAGTCAAGCACAAATCTGTCTGATCTGAAATGGATTCATTTTCCACTTTATATCACTGAGACAGACAATAGGTTGAAGGACCATTTAAAGAACTTAACTCCAGAGAATAGTTTCCTTCAGTGGCCAGCCATCAGTGATTGAAAAGGAGAGAATGGTTGGATTGTTCTCCTGCTGACAACTTCTAAGATACTGTGGGACAGTAACTCCCAGAGCTTGTAGTGCTGGTGGTGGGTCAGGCATGCACTGTTTTTATACAGTTACCACATGTTTCTAAAATTACAGAATTGTACATCTGGAACCTATGTGATTTATACTACCAATATCACCCCAATAAATCTAACAAAAAATATCAGATGAAACTATAGCATATTTTTAAACAAATGATATAGCTAAGCTTTTTAATATTAGGTATCTCATTTGTCACTATGAAATTCATCCATTTCTAGCCCTTATTAAGTGTCAAACTCTTACATTTGTGGTCAAACAATTTTTAAATTGTTTTCCAATGATCCTAGCAACTGATTTCTATACATTTAGTTGGACTGATCATATAGGCATCAAATTAGACCACAATTGGTTGTTAAATATGCTGCCAGGATTTTATGTGTTTAATCTTGTATGCTAGAAACATTTTGTTCATTATAACCAGATGAGTGAATGATGCAAAGCGCAGTTTAAGACTATTTAGCCACATCTCATATTAAATTTCATGAAGCAAAGCCTTTCATAGGGTAGAAATGGGCAATTCATCAGGTTCAGAAATCCATTTGGAGAACATTCCAACATTACTGACGACCTCCAAAGAAACTGATAAAACACTATTTATTTACCTATAAATTAGAGGGCAAAATAATGGCTACACTTAATTATTTTCTACCTGGGAAGTTGTTGCTAAGCAAACAGCAGGACTCTGTATTTGTGTGTGTGTTTATGTGCATGTGTTTATGAATGGGTGTTTATAGGGGTGCATGCATGATCAATTATTTTTTATCAGTATTCCCCACATTTCTAACTCTGTACATTTTCTGGCCTTTAGCTCATGATCAGCATCTCTTTCCCTTATTGTCTTGGGTCTCTCATGACATATTTCACTACATAGAATCTTTCATCTCTCAAGGAAATATTGAATAATAAATAGGAACGCTGGCTTTTGATGCAGAACTTGATCTTTCAATCCAAAACTTAGGTTCCTGAATGCTACTCCCATTTTATGGTGCTTAAAAATATTCCCAGCAGCTACAAATCAATACCATTACCTCCTACATAAAGGGTATTTTACCATTCAAAATATGTTGACCAGTTTCACTATGAGGTCAATATTTTTTGTATTTTTTATATTCCTCATATTAACCATAAACTTGAAATTTTTTGGTTATTTTGGCTTCATTGAATTCAAATGTTTTTAATCTCTTGCATATCAGTTGAAAAAGATTGGATGTATTTTTTTCAAAATGGGTATATATCTATTGTAACTTACATAAATGTAATGTATATAAGACTATACTAATGTAGTTGTATGTCATATTATGTACACAAATGAAAGAAAGAGAAATTCTATTGTATGACTAATCTTAGCAGTGGTCAAGTACAGCCCATTCAACCACACACACAGAACACATATCCCTTACTTTGAAAGGCACTGACATTAATTGCTCCAGACTATTCCAAATTATTACTGTAGCTTAGATCTGTGCAATTTCATGCCATTGTCCTATGTGTTTTTATTCAGAAGAGCTAAGGCTGTTGCTGAGATCTCCTAGGTACTTATGCTAAAGTTTCTGTGAGTTTTAGCTATTATGTCCTAAATTTGTTGTAATTAATTAAACAATGGCCAGTAAACTATAGCTCAGAGGCCAAATTTGGTTTTACCACTAAAATCTATAACTAAAGTGTTATTGCGGCACAGCCATACCTATTTGTCTTTGGCTATTTTCATCATACAAGGCAGAGTTGAGTAGTTGTGACAAACTGCGTGGCTCACAAAATGTAGAATAATTATTCTTTAGCCCTTTACAGAGAAAGACTACTGACCACTGAGCTAAGTAATCAAATATTGTATCCAGCCATGAGTACTGATATTTACAAAGAGATCATTATCAAAATCTAACAATATCAATAAATGTTGTTATGCCAGTTAATGTAAAATAATATGTGTGTGGCTTATATCTCTGGTTTAGTGAGATTAATATATGGTAAATAAATGATTTAAATTTTGCCCTGCATAGTTCTGTTTGTGTTACAGTCTCCTCTATTTTCTTCAGTTCTTCTTCAGTTCCTTTTATAATATAGTAGAAATACAATTTGAATTTCCTGATTATTTTATAGAAAATGTAATTATATAGTTCCTAGTACAATACCTAGTATCATACTAGGCAATGAGAATCAAAGGTAAACAAATGTATTTTCTGTATTTCAAAAAGGTAATTAGACATGAAAAAGACTTTTGCTAACATAATCAGTAAACATATTTTCCTAAGTATCACAAAATGACATATAACAAAATTATAGAATATTGTAATTTGCAAGTATTTTTTCGTATATTATGTAAACTTTAAAAGATAGGTAATGTGTGTATTGTGATTTATGTTTTACAGTTAGAGGATAGAGGCTTAGGAACTTTGAGTAACTCAACTAAAGTTACATGACCATTAAGTAATCAAGTATCACCTCTAGTCCACTTCTCTAGTTGACCGTAGATTAGTAAGTATAGCCCTAATGTTGGCGCATTTATTCTCTCCCATAGTTAAACAATTTGTATTTTTATTTACATTTTAGGTTCCCATTAGAACTTTATGCCATTATTACAGCTTGCTATATAAGAATCAATTTTTTGAGATAAATTAGCTCCCTAAACACAGTTTGCCTCAGCTTCAAGAAGGAAATCGTTCATCAGCATTATCTATTTCTCCTTACACAGATGTTCTGTACTATATGATGTCCTTTTCAAACAGTCACAAGTTGAAAATCTAATATGTATATATGACAATCTACACAGGAACAGAGGGCAGCTAAGAAATATAAGATTAGTTACCTTTCTGTCAGACACTTCTAATTCAATTGGAGACCAATTTTAAGCTGATGAAAGATTCAAAGTATCATTATATGGTGACATATATGATGGGGGTTTGACTGAAGAATATTATAAAGATTCTTAAGAGACCAATATCTAGGGACTAAGAGATTCAGGTTGGCCAAGACATGAAAACAATCACTTGTCCTTTGATAGATGACTAAATAAAGAAGTTGTGGTACATTTACACAGTGGAATACTACTTGGCGATAAGAAAAGATGAAATACAGCCATTTGTGACAACATGGATGGACTTTTAAACCATCTTATTAAGTGAAATAAGTCAGACTGAAAGAATCAAGAAACATATGACCTCACTTATAGGTGGAATATAGAACTGAAAGTAACAAAGAAACAATAACTTATGGACACAGTGAGTAGTTTAGTGGTTACCTGAAGGGAAGTGGGGAAGTGGGTAGAAGAGCAGCAAGGGTAGGAGGAGTAGGGAGGGGGCATCAAATCTATGGTGATGGAAAGACAGCTGACTCTAGGTGGTGAGTACATAATGCAATGCATAGACAGTGTACTGTAGAATTGTACACCTGGAACCTATGTAGTTTTTACTAACCAATATCACCCCAATAAATGTAACAGTAAAAATGCTACTATGTATTTTACATAGTGAAAGATATTGTCAGATAAAGGGGTTGAAATTAGAGGAAAATTATGTTTCAAATATAGAATTTATTTATATTGGTACAGATCTTTAAATAAGAATGGAAAGTGTGCAAAATGAGAAATTATTTGTAATGTCTAAATTCAAGCATATTTGTATGTTATTAAGTTTTTCCTCCTAAAAAGTGCCTGGTATCAATTACTTTTATTTTGAAAAGTCACTAATATGAATATCTTGTATCCTAGATAATCCAAAGTATGTAGTGTGTGTGTGTGTGTGTGTGTGTGTGTGTGTGTGTGTGTGCGCGCGCGCGCACGCACGCTCCTGTTTGGAGCAGGAAGAGGTGGTCTTTTCTTCCTACTACAGACCCTCTGCTTGAATTTAACAAACCTGCCACACTTATATAAACATACTCCATCAGTCAGCATAAGTTTTGTCCACCCAACTTAAGCACGCACACTGCTTGGGCTCAGGTGTCATCTCTGAAGTGCTTTTGGCCCTATGATCTTTCAATGGGTCAAATTTAAAATGTGTAAGAATTTTCTCTTTTTTTAGACATTTATATAATGTATGGAATGATCCCTGATACCTGTAGTACCCACCAACAATATATCTATTACAACATTATTGAAAATAATCCTGGGGAAGCCGGGGTGGCTCAGTGAGTTAAGCACTCACTTTGCAGCCCCAGGGACTGAGGATCGAATCCTGGCCCTGGCCCAGCCCGTGCAAACCCATATGCCGAACTTGGGAGTGCCCCCAGTTCAGTTCTCACTGGGGTGAGACCGCGACCCAGTTCCTGCCCTGTGCAACCTTGTGCTCACCTGTGGAATGAAACTATGTGGAAAAATCAATGATGTGCAACTATGGAGACTGTTCTGGGCCCTCCCCCTTCTCTCTGTCTCTGTATCTCTCTCTGTCAAAAACAATAAAAATAAATCTTAAAAAAAAGGAAAATATTTCCTATAACTTTTTATTCTTGTGACTATTTTGTAACTATTTATTTGTACTTTTTAGTTCCTTCACTTTTTTCACCCAGTCTCCCAACACCCCACCCATCTGGCAACCATCAGTTTGTTCTCTGTCTCTATGAGTTAGTTTCTGTTTTGTTTGTTGTTTTATTTCATATTTTAGATTCCACATGTAAGTGAAATCAGGTAGTATTTGTCTTTTTCTGTCTCACTTATTTAACTTAGCATAATACTCTCTAGGTTAGTCTATGCTGTCACAAATGATGAGCTCATTCTTTTATATGTCTGAGTAATATCCCATTGTATATATGTACCACATCTTCTTTATCCATTTGTCTATCAATAACATTTAGTTTGCTTGGCTAAAATAACATTCTGTTTCTATCTCTCTGTTTGTCTGTCTGTCTGTCTCTGCCCACGCCCCTCCCTTCCTCCCTTTCTCTCTATAATTTGGAATTCATAGAATTTGCTATAAACCATGACAGTAAATTTGTAGTTCATGAAATTATTATTGCCAAGTTCTTATAGCCACAAAAATAAGCAGACCCACACACTTTGCAACATAGTTAGTGAATGTACTTTATTAACTTGAAAGTAGTAACTCATAGTTGATAAATTTGAAGATGATGAGAAGCACTTTTAAACCTGTATTAATTGATCTATCAATTGATCAATGATTGCATCCTTCTACAGATATTATTCTCACTTCAGTAATTAATTCCAGAAAAGAATGATGGTGGAAATTTCTGAGATTGATACAATCATTAAATGTTGCATAATAAATGAAAAGGTTTGTCTTGTATGGAGGCAGAACATTTACAAATGTCAAACCAAGTCGGACACATGGGTTTACTGTTGGTGTTCCAAGAAGATATAATCCTTATATTTGGTCCAATTAAACTTTGCTTTTCTCTATATCCCTGTGTGATCTTAGTCTAATTTTTTTTCTAGTTCTTATTAAACATTGGCTATGATTGCATTAAAGCCTAAAAAATGAGAGGTTTGATTAATTAATAAGTACTCAGCTATTTTTGTGGCTAAGAAAAAAAACAACTTCATAAAAATAGCTGATGTGGAAACTCCATACAAAACTTTTAAAAAGCAAAACCAGTGATCACATGGCATTACAGGAAAGTATTTACCAATTAAAAAATAATTTTCATAACCAATGCCACTTTCTGATAGTGGAAATCCTATAACTCCCATAGTTTTTTTCTTTATAAGGGATTTAAGCCTTCAAAGGAAAACCATCAATATCTACAGATTAATTCATTGATAGGCATTAGAATCCTGAACAAGCTTATTAGAGTGGTGGATTTAAAACTTTTGATTTTGTAATATTTAAAACATTTTTAGAAATTTAAGAAATTTCTTTCAAAGAATACCCAGAAGCCTGCTATTTATTCTTGTATTCTGACCATAACTGAAAGAAGAAAGTAACAGGTTTTTAAAATAGATAAAAAGACAGAAAGACTTTCAGTGGATATTTTGATGTCCTTACTTGAGAAATAATGTAATTTACTTGAAAGATATAGCTATACTTTCTTAAAATAAGAGATGATGGTTGCTAGTTAAAAAAAACATACATTGTCACCATTTATTTCAATTGTTGTTATATCCATTTATTCTATTTTTTCCTTTTTTAAAATTGTATTAAATTTATTGGGTGACATAGTTTAATAAAATTATGTGGGTTTCAACTGTACAGTTCTATAATACAGCATCTGTATATTGTACTATGTGTTCACACCCAAAGACTAGTCTCTCTCCCTCACTATATTTTACCCCATTTACCCATTTCTGCCTTCCATCCCCACCCCCTTTTCTCTCTGATAACCACCATACTATTGTCTGTGTCTGCGAGTTTTTGTTTGTTTCTTTGTTGCTTTCATTTCAATATAACCCACATGTGAGTGAACTTATGTATCCTTGTAACATTTTTAGAATAATCACATCAATGACAACATATTTAACTCACCAGGAAAGTAATTTTCAAGATGATAGTTTTGCAATTTTCTAGATTATAAGATGGTAATTTTATCTTTTCTCTTTCCCTCCCTTGTTTAAGGCAGAATAGCCCTGTAAAGAACATGGTGTAATTATCACTTCAAAAAATATCTATGATGGGTATGATAATAGATTTTTATCTGTCATTATTTAGCAAGATAGGGCAACCCATGATACAGTAGCTGGCCTGTAATTTGTATACTGAGGGCAAGGAGCAAGGTAAGTGGCAGAATAGGATATGTAATCTAAGATCATAATTAACAGCAGGGCTAAAATTCAAATTCAAATCTCTAGGTTTGATGTGATGCAGTTGCTGGTGAAAAAGAGTGATGTGAAAAACAAGGGGTCTGAATATTTATCCTTCTGAAACCACCATGTTTCCTTGGTGGTTTCAGAAGGATAAATATGGGCCTTTTGCAAGGGAAAGCCAGGAATTTAAATAGTTTAAGCTTGTCATCCTTATATTCCCAGTTCTTCTGTTTCTTATAATACATTCTTAATTTCTCTACCATTCTCCCTTGTGTCATGATTGGATTAAAGTGTAGTTTCAACAAGTGGCTTGAATACCAATGCCTCCCTATCACACATACACCACATACACGGTGTTAACATCCAGGTTTAGTATAATAAGGGAGAAACAGCCTTTTGTCCTCTGGTAAAATTGTCATTACTTCTATTTCTCTTTTGGGTTTTTCTGTTTCTGACTGATTTTCCTCTGCTATGACCTGTTTTGCTAGTCTTGTGCTACCAGTTATAATGGTGATTTGTAACTAATTTCCTTTACAGGATGTGTCATCAGGCAGTTATAAAAGCTTCCTCAACTTGTTTAAAAGTATGCTGTTCCCTTTGAATTTAGGTTTTACTTACACCCTTAGTGGCTTTCTCTCTGTCTCTGTGTCTGCTATTGCTTAAGTATTGCCCTTTTCTGTCACCCAGTTCCTTGTTTGTCCTGCTCATACCTTTGGCTGTGTCCTCTGTCAGAATGGGATTATGCACACCAAGCAGGAAAAGAAAATAATTAATGATTGAATTATTATTTATTCTCTCAAATTTATGCATATATTTCCTAGGGTTTATTCATAGTAAACACCTAACTGTATGCACACATCCCTTGGGGGTCAGAGCAAACACACCCATTTAGCATTTGGCTTCAGAATCATTTTGCATTTGCTGAGTGCACATCCCCAAAAGTGAGTCGAACCAACCTTCATTTAATCAAGGCCAATTCACAAAATGATTAACACAGATACAGAGATTTACAGCTGGAAAATAACTTTGAGTTTCACAGATGAAACACTTGAGGGGAAGGAGTAAGGTATGTGGCAGAATAGTATATGTAATCTAAGATCACATAATGAACAGCAAGGCTAAATTTAAAATTAAAATCTCTAGGCTGGATGTGATGCAGTTGCTGGGGAAAAAGAGTGATGTGAAAAACAAGGGGTCTAGATTCTGAAGTGGCTCCTGCCTAGATGATCTGGAAAAAAAAAAAAAAAAGGCCTCAGGTTGGCCTCAGGATCTCATTCCTGCCAATGAACATTTGGATTTGAGAGGAGTATTATCATGTATTACCATTTCTTTTAGTGCAGTTCCTGTGTATATGGCCAAGAGCAAATTTGCCATCTGGAAGAGTAAAGCCATCGAAATAGCTGCAATGGCATGTCACCTAGATCAGATCGGTCCATATCAGAAAGTCAGACACAACCTTAAGCTGGAAACTAGATTTCTGAAGCTTGCCAGCACCTTTCTGTCCTTCCAGAGCGACATTCAGAGTCAGTTTGGAGGAAAATGTAGCAGTAGAGTAGGTTATCTCTTAAAGAGGACATTATAGGTTTAAAACATAGGTAAGCCCAGGGGTAAAGAACATGGATCTGAAAGCTGTATGCATAAATTTGAATTTCAACAACAACAAAGGAAACAAAAATATTCATATGGGTGAATGGAAGTAGATTTAAGATGAATAATTTCTATGAGAAGAAGTTCAGAAGTGCAGCCAGATGGTGAGTGGTCTGAAAATCATCTTATGTGTAATGTTGTTAGAAGGAAACGTATAGGGGAAAATAACAAAACTTTCTTTCAAATATTTTAAGAATTATCAACTGAAAGAGGAAGCAGATTATTGTGCAGAATGAAAGAAACAATGGTGATAAATTCCTAGGAGACAAATGTTGATGAGGGAATCAACAGATAATTTTAGAAATCAGAGCTAACTGTTCTACAGGGTATTTTATGAAGTAGTTAAATAATGATTAACTGTCATCTGAAAAGTTAAGAGATTAGATGACCAATAAATTGCATAGGATTTGTAGTTATATCTACAGTAAGTAGAAGGCTAGATAGGATTATATGGAGAGGTTCTTTGTAAGGTTCTAGAATTTTATAAATATTTATTTCAAGATATTTGGTTATGTTTAGATTTATTCTTTATGTTTAGAAATGTTTTCTCCATTACTGTAGAATCATTCACTAAAAGATTTTCTAATACTTCTCAGAGTTCTTTGAATTATTCAATCCACAGGTATTTCTCTGTGTATAACTCACTCTCATAAAAATTGAGAACTTGCAATATGTCAAGTGCTGTGTGTAAGATACCGAGGAGATACAAACCAAACAAGTTTTTTATCTTGTACAAGCTGCTTAGAGTCTATTGTGATTCTCAGATCATAATGTGTTTTACTTCCATCTACGGACGTCAGAAAGAGAAATAAAGTTCCTTCAGGTTGGATGTAGTGTGTGTTAGGCAACGAGACAAGCATTGTTGCTGCATCTTCTACCTACAAATACAGCAGTGTTCTTGGTATCAAACTGACACATACATGTGGCACAACACATGAAATCATGTAGCATGCGTAATTCACTTTGAGGAAGGACATATAATGGGAAAGAGAAAATGTCAGCATGACTTCGTCAAATAGGTTTTCCTCAAAGTTCTTACAGTTGATCCAGATATTGCTTTCTAGATTTCACAAGAGAAATGCTCACACAGATGAGTGCAGGCCACCTCAGCATAGGCCAGCCTCATACGTGACCACCTGTGAGAATGTCTGAATTGTCTACTCAAGGCTCATGCTTTTTACAAGAAACATCACATATTGATATCAAGAATTATTTTCTAGCAGGTTTATTCATGTAGACTGTCATGGTCTGTTTGTTCATTAAGGGTTCTCCCAGTTGCATATGTCATTCACCAGAGTTAATCAACAATGCCTGCTAACACGGTTCCCTGTGTATGCATTTTCAAATAAATAGTACCGAGGAAGGTAAACCTGAGACCATCTTACCAAAGAGAAATGGGGTGTAGTCTCCTGTTAATCCTTTCTCTCCAGATGGTCTGTGATCAGAAAAGGTCAATGATGAGCTCTGCAGTTCAAGGAGATGAGCTTATAAGAGGAAGTATCAGCGGGAAACTGGAGGTGGAGGACACAGGTACTGAGCAGTGGCATCTAATAGACACTTGAATGTGCACTAAAGCAATGAGAGAGTCTCTTACAGAAGTGTAAATGAAAAAATAATGAGAATATGAAGAAGCTGTTGAAAATGAAAATGGGAAGAGGGAATCGATCCGACAACTATTATGGAGGTACTGAGGCTAGAATTTAAACCTTGGTCAGGACTCTATAACAAATCATCAGTTAATCTGACTCTGAGACAATGTGAATAGACAGTGAATGAGAAAATCATTCAATTACACAGAAAGAAAAACATGGATATGAGGATTTTAAACCACTTATACAGAAGAAAATAAATTTACAACATATATATCATTCATGAAGGATGAAGTAGACATCTTGGATAGATGATTCTAGAAATGAAAAACTTGTGAGCCCTTAGTCATCTCCCTTTTGTTAAACAACTACAGTTAAAGTTTATTATAGTCTCCAAGCTTGAATTTTACAAAGATCCTGGAATCAGTATGTCTAATACGATATCTCATCTTTATCCATAATATAAACCCCCAATGAGTGAAACAGATGAAATAATTTATTTATTCAGTAATATTTATTGAGTGCCTTCTTTTACTAAACACTGTCTATGCATTTGTGAACTTCAATTTTAAAAATAATGGAAATACCCCATAATCATATCAATAAATAAGAAATTTATATTATATGCTATAAGGTGGTAAGTGCTATAGAAAATAAATGAATGGCCATGTAATAAAATGTAAAAGCTTTAGAAAATACTTTATCATGGACTTAAGTTTGTTTTTAATCTTTGTGAAAAATATTCTTACATTTTTAAAATGATTAAAAACAGTTCAAATTGGTTACTAAATTTTGTAGTTTATAGTTAATAATTATAGTCCACAATAATAGTTAATAATCATTAACAATAAACTAGTAACTTCAAAGATTCAATTCTTTAACAAAAAATTATTCCATGCTCATTCATTTATATTTATTTATTTATTTATTTATTTTTACATTTTATTTTCATAGTAATGAAAATAAATGTAGTTTATTGCAAGTATTCAAAAAAATATCAAATTTTGTTTTTATCTATTTTTTTTCTGTTGGTAGAAATAAATATGTGCTAGAATCCACTGGAAATTTTAGTGTTAGTTCCATGTCAATATTCTATATAAATATCAGGAAAATAAATTTATAGATATGGATTTATTTCAATTTTTTTTTAATCTCTTTCTCCATTTACCATCTTGTTTAGTATGGAAAAGAATGAAAATGAAACTTAAATTATTTCACTATGGGAAATGTCTCAAAAACAGTTGAGGAAAATAACAGTATCCCATAAAGTGGTTTAGGAAGATACTGTTCCCAGCATTATCAGAGGTCTTAAATGGTGGCTGTATCACATTTTGGATGACTTCATATTGATGCTATATATACTGCATGTGCTTTTAGTAAGGCTTAGTAAACCTCCCCCACTACTGTGGTTCATTACATAAGGTGAATGCACAGGAATAGAAGAAATTCACAGGAGCCCACTCTTTCCTCCAAGCCAAACCCAGTACAGAAGGATTTCTGACTAACTTCAAGGACTGGTGACCTTAACTTGGCATCCATGGCTTTAGTAGGATCAGAGAAAACATCATGACATTAAATAGATAGGAAGTGTGTCTATGAATTCTTTTTTTTTTTCATTTTTTTCTGAAAAAAGCACCTAAAGTATTCATCAGATTCTCAAAAGATTCCACAACATTATAATGGTTAAATATACTATTTCTCTATGAATTTTAGAAGTTTTAGAGATCTAAACTTAGTCAATAGCACACTGAATAGACAGTGCATAAAGAGGGCCTAAACTCAAGCCACTTTCGTTGATTTGTATTTTATTTCTTTGTTATGGATGTCGCACCAGCTTTACACTTGGACTGCAAAACTGCAAGCTATTTTGCTTTGCTCTGGGTATTATCATTATCTAAACGTTCTCCCGCTACCATAGGAACTGGCAGAGATGAGCGAGAAGCCAACTGGCCCATGGTATCAAACAGTTTGTAAGCAGGCTAGTGAGAGAAGCCAAATATTTTCTGATGCCACATTCAGTCTAGTAAATAGAGCGTATTGAGTTTGCCATTGGAATACCTGCAATGGTGGTGGATGTTGGAAATGTACGCACTGGACTCTGAAACAGAAAATCTGGCAAGTTCTGTGACCACTCACGTGAGTAAATTTCACTCTATAACGAAGATTGTAAGTATTACACTATGTTATGTACACATTGTCCTTTATTAAGAATAATAGAAAATTACCTTTATTCCATTTTCAAGCTATGCTGCTTTTAAAAATTATTAGTAAATTAAAATTATAAAAAGTCTAATATATATATATTTTTTAAAAAACCAATAAGCTATTCCTACATACCTATTAAAGTGGCTAAAATTCAAAAAAGACAATAAAAAGTAATAGCAAGGACATAGAACAATAAGAACTCGCATCCATTGGTTGAAATTCTTTGAAAAATCTTTCAAAAAATACCTGAAACCAACATAGTGTTACATTCCTACCTTATTCTGAAAACTTATCACAGAAATGAATGGAGGACAAAGATAATAGAATCTTGTTGAAAAATCAGATTCTTGCTAATCGGAAGTATTTCGGTTCTTCTATTATTGGCAATTGTCAATGGCATGCTAATTTGAGACTGAAATAAAGGCTGGCAGGGCCTCTTCTCTCAAAGTGGAAAGAGCTCTGGATCCAAGTAAGTGGAATGGTCTCCAACCGGTGTGCTGCTACTTTGTAGTTTTGAAGTTTTTAGCAATTCACATATTTTGTGACTTGAGATTTGTTTTGACTTTTTTTTTTAACTAAAGTGAATTCTTATTTGGATTTCTTTAATATTTCCTTAATGTCTTTTTTTTTTAGTCCATGATTTCATCTAGGATACCACATTTGATTATCATGTCTGATCCTCTAGGCTGAAACAGTTCTTCAAACTTATTTTGCTTTTGATGATTTGTACAGTTTTGAGGAATGCCAGTCAACAATTTTGTAAAATATCCCTCAATTGAAGTTTGTCTAATGGTTAGACAGGGGTCATGGGTTTGAGGAGGATGATCACAGAAGTAAAGGAGCATTTTCATCACATCATATCAAGGGTGCATGACATCAACATGAATTATAACTTGTATTACTCTTGATCACCTGGCTGAGGGAGTGTTTGACAGGCTTCTCCATTGGAAAGTTACTCCTGTTCCCCGTTTTTATACTGTACCCTGTAAGGACCCACCACCCACACTGAAGGGGCGAGAAGTTACACTCTATCACCTGGAGAGTGAATGCATTATTTAGAATTCCTCTGCGTGATGGGGAAGCCGGGATGGCTCAACAGGTTAAGCACTTGCTTTGCAGCCCCGGGGACCAAGGATCGAATCCTGGCCCCAGCCCTTGTGGACCCATATGCTGAACTGGGGTGTGCTTCCCATGAGGGAGGCCCGCAGTTCGGTTCTTGCTCCTTGGTTCATCCCCTGGCTCAAGGGGGCGTGCCTTCCATGCAGGACGCCCCCAGCCCAATTTCTGCCCTGAGCAGAGCCCACCCACCTGTGTGGAACCAAGCCCTGTTGAAAACTGATGATGTACAATTATGGAGACTGCTCTGGGCCCTCCCCCCTTATCTCTGTCTCTGTCAAAAAAAACAATAAAATAAATCTTAAAAAAAGAATTCCTCTACATGAGAAATTTGTCTCTCTTCTATCATTAATTATTTAATTTAGTTAGTTAGGTAAAATATTTATTTAATAATTTATTTAAATTAATGTGGACTCATGGATATTTATTTTGTAGTTCAAGTTGTTCCACCTTGGGTCATTGGAGTTTTTTAAGTTAGCTTCTGTGGCCCTTTAACATACCTTGATCATTGTGGATGTTTTATTTTGTACGTTTTTTGAACACCTTCTTTCATCTTGGCACTAAAAGATGCTCTCAGCTTATCTTTTATACTTCCTGGCCCAGTCTTGCCATCAGTCATTTCTCTTAGAAGCCCCAGTTCCTTTTACTGGAGAATGGTATTTGAAACCAAGATTTTGGTGCTGAATGTGCTTCTTGCTAAATATTTTTATATGTATTCAGCTGTGTCTATATTAAAGTAACATGAGCTTACATTGGTGTCTCTACTTCTGATACTTTACAGCGTAGACCATTAAAGCCTCTTGCCCTTATTAATCTGTACAATTCTATGATAACAGTGAGAAGTCTGACAGCAACCATTCTCCATTCAGTTGATTAATTACCTGATACCAGTAGATAAGTATTGTATCTGAATTGCTAACCCATACTAACATTATCAACTATAGTACAGCAATTATGTGTAGTTCCTTTTGCTTTCAGTCTTAGAGACTGCACTCATTTGCAAAGTTACTTAGGTCAGCACTTTCCCCCCTCCTCCCTCCAACAGAGCTGTTGCATGTGTTTCTAATGCAGTTTGATTATTTTGTCACAGTCTGCACTCCATCCTGGTATTCCACGACTCTATGTGTGTGTGTGTGTGTGTGTGTGTGTGTGTGTGTGTGTGTGTGTGTGTGTATAGATATGGATATATAAATATAGATATAGATAGATATACAGGCTGAACCAAAAGTAGGTGGACAGTAAATGATAAGATTTTTATAATTTACTGTCCACCTACTTTTGGCTCACCCATTAATCTTTATAATATATGGTTCACTCATAT
>PVKE010033867.1:0-17695 GCA_004027555.1 Craseonycteris thonglongyai | reverse complement strand
GTGGCAATGTTTGCCAAGATTTGTTAAAGCTAGTATTCTGGTTATTAGTCATTTAATATTATTTCATATTATATTCCATATATTAAAATACAGAAGTATGCCAAACATCATCAATAGCCATTTCCAAGGAGGCTGTGAATTTTATGACAAAAATTTTGGTTTTATCTTTATAACACCGCCTCCACTGAGAGAAAAGTTAATTATTTTAGAAAAATAAGCTGTTTCTCTTTGGTTTTAAACACCCAATATGTTTAAATTGGTGGGTTTTTTGTTTTTGTTTTTTTAATTCCAGAATTCAGGTTCTCCTTTTTGTGTGGAGATGTGGGAGAGTATAATCACAATGTGATATAAAAATTAAGAAGACAATGTCCAAATTTTAACTCTCTGTTAATTTTCTCCACATATGATCTACTATTATAACTGCAACAAGTTAGAAAGGCACTACATTATGGAAAGAAAAAATTGTTTAAGCAATACTAAAAGAGTAATAAACTTTTCTTTGTAACAAAAGTCACCAAAGACTTTTGCAATCTCTGCCACTAAATATGCTAAAAGAAACAAAGATCTTTCTGCAATTATAATTGGCTACTGCAGCTCTACCCAAGTTTTCCATAGATCTGCAATAGACTATCTTCTTTGGCCTCTTGGGTACTCATAGCACTTGGGCAAGCACTGAGCACATGCTTGATAAATAAATACTAATAAATAAATATTGTGCTCCATAAATAAATATTAATGGCTAGAGTGCAATGAAAGCTTGTACATAGGAAGTGATTCTTTCTTTTTTTTAATGCACATAGTAAGAGCTAATTTAAAGAGGGTTGAGAGGTATCAGTTTTCTAAATTCAGTACTTACTTTCTCCTAATACAATTATACTATGTTGTTAAAACAAAATTGGTTATGTTGCTGAAACAAAACTGGTTCTTATTGTAATGGCTTCAGCTTTTACTCTGAATAAAATGGAAAGAATTGGAGAAGTTTGAGCCAAGTCATGACATAATCTGGTAACAGTTTTTCACTGTGGCTGCTGTGTGGAGGACAGACAGAAAGAAGCAAAAGTGGAAGTAGAAAGGTCCGGTAGGAGGCTATTGTAAAAATATGGGCAAAATGTGATGTTGACTTGGACCAGGGATGCAGTGAAGGAATTAAAAATGATTAGATTCTGCACACATATTTTGAAAGTACCACTAAAATATTTGCTGACACAGATGATGTGTCCCAAAAGAGAGAAAGGAGTTGAGGATGACCTTGAGGACTTTGACCTAAGCACATAGGAAAGTTGAATTTGAGAGGCTTGTTAGACATGCAGCAGACACTGAGAAGGCAGATGGATGTATGGGTCTGGAGTGTAAGGAGCCACCTGCAATGATAAAGGTTATTGGACATAAAAGGCTTGTGAAGTCTCACTCCTCTCACACGTTTACCACCATGCCTTGAGTAAAAGGCATTTGCTATGACCAAAAAGCTTATAATTGGTTAAAATTTGTAAACTTGGAAGGATATTCACCTTAAACTATAATGACTTTGTCAATTCACATCATAGTTCAATATCACTTAACGCATTGGTGCTCAGGAACTTCAAGAGAGGAAAGCAAAAGAGAGCAGGCATTTTTAGGCAGTTATAGTCTTTCTCACATCTTGTGGGATTTTCTGGAAGTGTATAAAATGGCAAATACATTTGTTGTAATTCCATTCCATTTTAACAGTATTTATTGAACGTTTGTGATGGGATGGTTGCCAAGGGACTTACAAACTAAATAGAAATCTTATAAATTTTGCAAAAATATAACATATTGTAGCTCTCATGATACCTAGAGTCTAAAGGGGAAAGATATACAAAATAGGAAATATGCTTTGACTGCGATGGTTCCTAAACTTGAACATGCTTAAGAATCTTTGTAATTAACTACAGGAAATCTGGAGAGGGAGCTGGTACATTATCAAAAGTCTTTGTAATTATATTGAAGAAATTCTGTGTCTTTAAATAAAGATATTTTCAAATGTACCCAATGAAAAATATCCTTATTTATTTATAATAGCACAGGTTTAACCCAGATATAATGTTGGGTCAAGCTGCTCCTTGAGATTTAGATGAGCTGGCTCAAAATCTGGCCCTAAGGAGGTCTGAAACCCTCTTAAAGATTTCGGTATATTCTAGAGAAGTGAATTTTCTATCTTATGTTTAGTTCTGCCTCTCAAATATCTGCTTCTATACATGCTATTTCTTTTCTGTACAGTTTTGACAGATGTGAACCTCCCTTCCCTACCATCCTAGTCTACACACACACATGCACACAGGCACGCACACACACCCATTGCATTAATAAATAAAATAGATTTTACTACAGTTTTGAGAAGAGTTGAGACAGAGAAGACACTGTAAAATATTATTAACTTCAAATTCAACATTTGGTATCACATGCCCCACCCTCATCCACAAATCATACATTTTACTGACTGAGCTTTGCTAGAATTATATGATGTATTATACTTAAAGCAGAAATTAGTCATATTTAAAATTAGGGTTTTGTGGAGACATTGAAATATCAAGTCATTCACTAGAATTATCCCTTATTAAGTAAATAGAAACAGGGTCTACTGTGCTTTCTTGGTCTCGAAAAATTGATGACATTGAAGAATTCTACCCCTGAGCCTCTATAATTCTATGGGTAGTTATTATAGTGTGCATAGAATTTTTCTCTAAGGCTCCCTAAAACAATGTATTTACATATGATATCGCCTCAGCTCGAAACTTGCAGTAGTACACAGTTCATTTAAAATTTTGGGACCTAAGAGACTAAACAGGAAGTCAGAGGAGCCGTCTGCTATGGAATTGTTAAGTCAACAAAGGATAATTTCAAGGGCTTGTCAGAGAACTCTGTGCATACAATACCCATTTCAGCCTACTTTACAGCACCCAAGACAAGGGAGAAAAGGTCTCAGACTCTTCTCTTTGGCATGAATTATGCTTCACACTGATTCGAAAAGCAACATAAAGTTGTCTTGTACATAAAAATATAAACATACCAACTAATTAATTAAATCAGTTATACATTAGTGACATATGCAATATGCTGATGTGTGATTATTCTTGGAGTGATTAGGCAAAAGAAAAGAAAGAAATTATTGGAAAAGGCAACATATAGAAGCAGAGATTTGAAGCTTGGGAAAAGATGGGCATACATTTATAAAGAGAAATGAAGGAGTTAAGAATGAAAGCTGATGATACGTGATGAAAAATGACAGCAATATTTAGGCCTGATTGAAACAGCATGCCCACCTATGTGCTATAGACAATGAAGTTACAGAGTTTGGACGGATACAAGTGGCTCTTAGGTAAACTAGAGGTTTAAATTAGGATTAGGAAGCAGAAGATGATCATTTGGGGGCTTGGGGATAACTTGAGGAAAAAGGAGTACTTTTTTTTTTAAGTTAAATCATGTTGTAAAGACAGACTATTAGAAGATGCAAGTGCCCAATATGTCTAATGAATAATAAATGAATTCAAGATTATCGTGGTTGTCAATATGATAAAAACAGCTAAAGTGTATTGAGAGCAGACTGTGTGCCAGGCACAATTACAAGTAGCTCTACATGTATTAACTTATTTCCCTCTACAACCTGTTTATATAGGTATCATTATTATACCCATTTTACAGATGAGAAAAGTGGGGCACAGAGGGGTTAAATAATATGCCCAAATTTGCATATTATATAAAGGAACTGGGGTTTGAGCCTGAGCACTCTGGCTCCTGCATATGATCTCCTAACCACTATGACTCGGTGGGGGTGCCTAGGAATACAAAAAGAAAGAAAAAAGAACGGGAGGGAGGGAAAGAATAGAAGAGGAGAGGAGAGGAAAGGAGAGGAGGGAAGAGAAGGGAAGGGAAGGAAAGGGAAGGGAAGGGAAGAGAAGGGAAGAGAAGGGAAGAAGAAAAGACAGACATTACCAACAAAGAGCTGTAAGGATATAGGGATCAAAAGAGAGAAAAAAAAATGAAGATGTCTCCAAAGTTTTCAGTGTGAGGAAAAGGAAGAATTGATGGTGTGCTTGATAACTATTTAAGTTTTAAAAGTGTATTAGTGACACAATAATAAAGAAAGGTGATGATGTATTTGCCAATCAATATATGAACATCATTTCTTTTAATGTAAGGAATTTTCCACATTGAGAAAAAATAGATTAAGAGTTGATTGTGCCTCTGAGTAGCTATACTTAAAGTATTGCAGCTATTTCTCATGTGAGATAATACTCTGTATTTATGTAGCACCTTTCTTCTAAGGAGCTCAAAGCATTTTACCACAATGCATTACCTTATTCATCCTCATAACATCCCCTTTTAAGAAAGGAAGTGTCAAGTATAATGACCACAATTTTACAGACGAGAACACTAAGACAAATGGAGCTAGTGACTCGCCAAGATCATAGAAATCCACACAGCAAAACTAGGTGTAGACCTTGCACCTTTTTTAATTCAAAATCTTTCTTTCCAATCCTTTTCAATATGTTTCAAATTTGTCTTACCTTTTGGCATTAATTTATCTATAAATTAACATATCTAGAAACATGTTATAGTCTAATATTACCTGAAAATGTGCATTATGAATTTGGTAATTTCTAATTCAATAAATCTATGAAATGGTACAAAGCAATTTTTTTTTTTAAAGAAAATAAAAACTCTTCTCAATTAGGTAGTCAGTATGCTTAGTTTTAGCCTTAAAGAAAATGTTGTTCTTTACTTGCGGAAACTTTAATATATGGAAGACCCAAATTATCAATAAATGATAAAGGAAAATAAAGACAATGCACATACACACACAGAGACAGGGTGGTGGTAATATAGCAAGAAATCAAGTAGTGTCTTCAAAGGAAACTAAGTATTTTCTTTCTAATGATAATAAAAGGACAAACAATAACACCTCTAAATCTTGGGAAATATTTCAAAACTTAAAAATTCTGTTATTACTCACTTCTATATTAATTAGAATTTCTATTTCCTCTTTTTCTCATTTCATTACAAATGCAATGAAAATCAATTGATAATCATATTCTTAGATGTTCATGACTCAAAAAATGAAAGACAGGAAATGTGTTGACTTAATTTTTTTTTAAAGAGCTAATACATATATCCACTGTCAGAGCCCTTTAACAAAATTCTTATGTACACTAGTGGGTGGTTAACAGTATATGGTACAAGTTGTAGTATATTCAGCAAGCAATTGAAGATCAAAGGCTAGATAATTGGCTTACACAATTTAGACCAGGTATGCACTTTACTTTTCATTTTTAAGTTACACATACTCTGCTCTGAAAAGATGTAAGGCCTTTTAGAAATTCTATCATGAGTTGGCAGGATATTCCAGTTTAAAAGCAACTGGAATAGCTTTTTCAATGACAATCTATGAAAAGAACAAAGATAAAAAAACAAATGATATACAACATGCCAAAAATTATTTAGATCAGATTCATCATTATCCTTAAATTCAAAGAACTATTTGGGAAGATAAGTTGCATTTCATGCTTATATTACACCATTCTATAACCAACATAAGGCATTATAGATAAATATTAATATTTTTCTATGCTACAAGACTACCATTATTAATAACTATTATTCATGGATTATAGTAAACTCTTTTCTAAATAAGAATAACAATTTCTGCATGGTCAATTTGAGTTTTCTGAATAACTCAAATTATTACATGTTTTCCATTTTATAAAATGCCAAATTTGTCTCAAAATTGATACTAACCAAAATGTAGTTCTTTTAATAACAAAAAATGATACAACATAAGTTCACTTATTTTTTCAGCCAATATTTGTTGAACACTCGCTATGTGTCAAGCATTGTTAAGAGCCAGGAGAATACAGCAGTAGACAGAAACAAAAGCACACTTTTATGCAGCTCTCACTTCTTAGTAAGAAGATAGAAAATAGTTCATAATGAATTAATAAATAGTAACACGTAACATGTCTGGTGGTGATAATGGCTAAAAAGTAAAACAAAAGAAATGCTAAGGAGTAGAGGATGAAATGTGTAGTATATCATCTTTGTGTCCCTTAAATCAAGTCAAATTTGAAAGTACCTAAGGAAACCTAAAAAAGTAAAATTTTGTGTTATACCTTGCCCTATTAGAGAGTTCTGGAAAATCCAGTACTGTCATTAGGAAAAAAAATAATAATATATCTGTTTTGCCATATTATTAGAATGAAAATTTTTTCCACATGAAGATGATGAACATTCTGTCATTTCATTCATTCCATAAAAATTTATTGAGGACGTTCTATTTACAAGGCCATATGTTCAGGAGCATGGGTGGTAAATAAGATCCAGCTTTTGTTCTAAAAAAAATGTACTGTCATAGGATAACGAGAGAAAAACTAATTTGAGCCAGATAGCTGACATAAATGCTACAAAAAAATGCCAAAAGTTGAAGAATTAATCTTACATAAAGCTTCAAGAGAAGATTTATTGAGAAAGTCATATCTGAGTAGAACTATGGAGAAGGAAAGGATTTAGGTCAAAAGAACAGCATGAGCAGAAGGGACTACGAGAAAAACTGTGTAGTCTCTGTGGGATCTGATGCACAGGAAATAGCTGAAGATGAGGTTGGAAAAGTAAGTTGAGGATACATCCTGGAAGGGCTTGAATGAATAGGTTTAAACTTCTTGCTGTAGGTAATTGGGATCCACTGAGCCAACCAAAAACATGATCAGATTTAGGTTAGGAGGATGTTTTGTAGCAGCATGGTAGTGGAGGAAAAATAAACAGAAAAGAGTGAAGTTAGAAAGAGAGTGTTAGCTCTTGTATTAGTCTCATGCAAAATGAAAAGGGTATAAACTAAGACAGCAGAAATAAGAATTGTGAAGATGGAATAGCTGAGAGAGACCTTTTATTTGGCAACAAATTGGAGGAACATGTTGCAAAGGAAATGTTTTATTATTCATACATATCAACAAAACTTCCAAATCAGTGTTGGAACAAGGAAGCACCACAAATATTTTATGGAATCAATTCAAATATAAACACCCTGCTTGCAAAGTAAAGCTTTCCACTTAATAAGGTATGTGTTGAGGTCATAATAGACTCTGTTTGGAATGAAAATATAAAGCATTAGGACAATTATTACCCCCTCCCAATAAAAGATAATAAACTGTTTAAGTCAGTATGTAATACAGAGTTTAATTATATAGTACAATCTAAAAATGTTATTGGGTCACTAGCAATTAACTTGAGCTCTTGAGTAATTGGTAGACACTATGTTAACCAATCTTAGATTTAATATCTTTGACTTTTTTTGTTCATTGAAAAGGAGGAGTCAAATGACTTGATCAGTTTTTCCACTTTCCAGAAAACAACAACTCACAATCAAGAATCATTTTCTGTCTAATTTCAAATCTTCAGAAATAATAAATACTTTTAACTTTTAACTAGCAGAGTTTTCTAAAATCTAATGTTTTTCAATGTCAAAAAGTTCTTCTACCTAAATTATTCCTAGGAACTTACTCTTTCATATCATTTTAAATATTTCTACTCCCACCTTTTTAACTTTCAGACATTTGTAGAATCTTATACTATATCCTGTAGTTATTACTTGCCTAGCTAATATTTGTCTACTTAAAACTTTTCTTATAAATTAATCTCTTTCTTGTCTTAATCATTGTAATTGTTTTCTCCTGGCCTAAGTCCAATTTCCCTTCAAATTGTTGGTTCTAGGGTATCTAAAATCTAACACAGTATTCTAGTCTTAAATTATATTGGCATATTTCCACTTTATTTCTTTGTAATACTGCTAATATGTGTGTGAGAGATTGCTATATACCATTGCCTCACAGACATTTGGCCAGGCACAAATATACTTCAGACTGGAAAGATAACCAGAAGTCTCCCAAGTTTGATAAAGAAAAAACGTCCATTTTCATACATCATTTATCTACTACCATAAATTTAGAGTAATCCACATTAACATCAGTAAAGTAAGATAGTTGAATCTGTTTTTGCTTTTGTTTTTAATTTCAATTTTCATTTTATCATCATATGATTCTTATTTGGTCTTTTTAAAAATTTATTACATTGGAGTATTTTATTTTCCAAAGTATGTATCACCTAGTAGAAATGTATATATTCTCAAAATTATTTTGTATATTTCCCCTTTTATATTATACTCTACCTAAATTAATAAATCTTTATATGAACAAAGGAAATTTAATTAGAAGAAATGAGTATCTTAGTTACAACAATAAAGAGAAACTGTAAAATTTAATTTAAAATTTTACATTCTATGTCCATTATGCTATTTATTATGCTATTTAAAATAATATCCAAATTTCAAAAATTTTTAATCTACTTATTCAAATAAGCACATTATTCCCAATAATAAATAGAGAGATAGAAAGTGAGCTCATACTCTATTTCTAGATTTTTAGGCTTTAGAAATATGTTCTCTCTATGCCAGGGAAACAAATGATCTTTCATCCACGTCCCAGCCATGTCTTGACAACACAACTCATAAAATTATTTTCTCCCTTCTGCCTCTAAAATTATACAAATATAGAGATTTTATTTTCAGCTTTTCTTCTCTTCTCCTTCATGATCTCTGAATCAATTATTTATTCATATTGAAAACAGTATTTTCTCAATTAGAATCTGAGCTCCTTTCAGGCAAAAACCATATTTTACTTTCTGTAACAGCAGAGTATTCTGCATATACTAGTTATTCAACAAACATTCCCTGAATTCACAAATTAGTGAATAAACCATAACCATTTTTCCAGTGCTGTCAATCTATGCAAAGACAGAGACACTATTTTCAGAAGGAATGTTAAAATAAAAAAAGTGGGCTTTTGTTCAGAGGCTAAAACTGCCAAACCTTTTCTTTATTATTTTTTTCTTCCATTTTCCCTACTGGGAATCAGATATGTTCTAGTACACATTTCTAAAATTGTTGGCTATTTAATAGTAGTAAATCTCCACGTAAGAAAGCAGTTGGTGAAATTTAAATAACTCTGTAAATTAAATAACAGTACTGTGTTGACTGTTAATTCCTTATCATGTACTGTGATTATGTAAGATGGTGTTCTTGTTTTTAGGAAACACATATGTAAGTATTTGAGGAGATACAGGCACTATGCCTACAACTTATTATCAAATGGTTCAGAAAAATATCCAGAGAGACAGAGAGAAACAGAGAGAATGATTAAGCAAATGTAGTAAAATGTTAACATTTGAAGGTCAAGGTAAAAGGTGTATGAGAATTCTTTGTACAAATTTATGCAAGTTTCCTGTAAATGTGAAATTATTCAAAATAAACAGAAATTAATAGTAGTGTAAAAAGGGATTTTAAATTTAGGTAATGCAGACTTTCTTTGACACTTCATGAATAAAACAGTCTCCATTCGGAGAAATTCAAAATGGGACAGAAGGCAGAAATCTTTCATAAGATAAAGAATCAAGGGAAAAGCTGGGATGGCTCAGGGGGTTAAGCGCTCGCTTTGAAGCCCCGGGGACCGAGGATCGAATCCCGGCCCTGGCCCATGCGGACCCACATGCTGAACTGGGGTGTGCCCCCAGTTCAGTTCTTGCCAGGACCTATGCGGGAGGCTCCCAGCCCAGTTCCTGCCCTGAGCAGCCCTGTGCCCGCCTGTGGAGTGAAACTATATGGAAAACTAATGTCAGCTATGGAGACTGCTCTCTCTGTATCTCTCTGTATTTGTTTCTCTCTGTCAAAAATCAATAAAATAAATCTTTAAAAAAAAAAAAAAAGAATCAAGAACAAGGAGAAAAATAGAAAATATTTGATTGGCTGGGACCACAAAGTCAACTTTGTGAGAAGAAACAAGGAAGTAAGTATAGAGCTCAGAGTTGGCTTGGTGACTAGGGATTGGCTAACTGGATAGACAACGTTTCTAGTGAAGCAGAGCATTCAAAGGGACATGAAAGTTAATTTAAGTTTGAGTTTGCTGACAGAGCACCCCAGGCAGGAAAGGCTTCACCTTGGGCCTAGAAATTTATTTCAATAGTAGTCTTTCTCTGACTGGTAATTTATCATTTATAAAGCTTTTTCACATACTACATTATCTCACTGAATCATTCTCTCAGCTCTTTATTTTCTTTTTTCTTAAAAAAAAACAAACACTCAGGAAGTGTCTACATTAAAGCAACAGAACTGGGAGCCAACGGCTTCCTACTTGAAGTATACAGCCATTTGTTCTACAGATAATTCTACTTCTCTACAATTAAAAACATTACTCAAATCAACCACCTTGAGACATTTTAAGAGTTTGTGTCATTACGGAGCATTTTTGTAAACAATTGTCCAAATTAATGAACTTAGCCATGTTGGTCCACATTCAAAAGTATCAGACCCATCAAAAGCTTATCTATCCTATCAATGCTGTATTGGGCCCATCTGCTCTCCCCCTGGTTTCTCCTCACAGTCATCCATAGCTCCCTCCTGATCACTACGTTAGGGACTGGGATCACAAATACGTGATGACAGCAAATATATTCAGATTCTCCATGTAATCTGATCAAAAAGAAATTTGTGAAGAGAAAAAAGTAAAACACAGTTAGCCCTCTGTATCCATGAGTTCCATATCCAAGGATTCAACCTACCAAATATTGAAAATATGTAGAAGGAGATGTTGGGATGGCTCAGTGGGTTGTGTGCTCATTTGCAGCCCCAGGGTCCAAGGATCAAATCCTGGCCCCAGACCATGTGGACCCATACTGAACTGGGGTGTGCCCCCAGTTTGACTCTCTTGGGGCGAGTGCATAGGAGGCCCCCTGCCCAGTTCCGACCCTGGATGTCCTCATTCTCACCTGTGTAATTAAACTATGTAGAGAAAAGAGAAAAAATAAAAGGGCCAACTAAGGGGCTTGAACATTTCCAAATCTTGGTATCTGAGGTATCCTGGACTCCAAAGATACTGAAGGATGACTGCACATTAAATTGAAAGTATAGAACACTCTGGTTTCTATGGAACACTTCTGGTTTCTTATCTGCCCTGAACATATTTTATGTTACCCAAGTGCTTTGGAAGAACTGGGGCTGTCTCAAGGGTGATTTCTTCCAGGCCATTTCACACCCTTTAATTAACTACAAATTCTAGTTGCCTAAAAAAGTAATCAGACTTACAGATTTTTATATGCCGTACCTTAGTTTCAAAAATTATTTTCATCTCCTTGAATTCAAGACTCTTTTTGAATATTTTAATCACATCTCAATCATCCCAAATATTTTTTTTTTCTTGCTCAGTACACACTGATTTCAATAATTGAAACTATTTCAAGACTGTACACACTTTGAAAGCAGAATAAGTTAATGGTCTAAATAGAGTAAATTTTATTACGAAGAAAGCTATTTTCCTCCATCTTATGGAAATAATCACCAGCTAAATAGTTAAAACTCTTTCCTTTTTCCCTGAACTGACAACAAAACCCTAGGTGGAATATTTAAATCTTTAGTGAGTGGTCAGTTAAGTGCTTGTAAAGGTAAAAGGACAGATAGTATATTTGGTATGCTAATGAACCTATTTACTTCGAGGAAAGTGACAAAAACATCAATCAAATCAGAAGAGGCTATTAAGGATTGTTAACTCCCTTTCAGATGAGCAATGATTTCCATTGGGATTTAAATAAATATTCATGAAAAAGACCAATGACAGAAATTTCACCAAAAATCACATGTGGTAAGGTTTCTACATAGTTTATGACAGAACTATTTGGGGGGCACAGTCCCCCTTTTAAAATATCAACAAAAATTGAAATTCTTTTTTCATGTTAAACCCAAAAGACATTTATTTTAAATTATGCCTTTAGGGTATCGCTAATTCTCAAAAGATTGTATAATGTCTACCCCAGCCATAAAAATTACACAATTGCTAATTCATTAGTATTAATCAGAATGTACTTCAATTAAAAAAGAAAACTTGGGCAGGTTAAAAAAACAATTTAGGAAAGCAGCATAAAATCATAATTTAAAATTATATGCAAATTATATAAAAAACCTTTTATTTTAATTAAACAAGTCAGGCATTAGGCAGCTTTTCCATGTTTGCCACCTGGTGATAGCTCTGAGCAAGCTTACTACAGACATCCTAAAATAAAATCCCATTAGTAAAGTCTAGTTCAATACAATTCAATAAATATCTATTGAGCTACTACTATATCGTTAGGATTGGTTTACACTGTCAGGAACACAAAGGCTCAAGGGCTCTTTATTAAAGATACTTATAATTGACATGGAAAAGAAAACAAACAAAAGCAATTCTTATGGCTATTGTCAAAAAGACAATAGACAGGTGCTGATGATAACGTGGAGGAAAAGAACACTTTGTACACTGTTGGTGGAAATGTTATAAGAAAATAATATAAACATAAATAGAGCCACTTAAAATGAAGTCAAAGCGTCATCCCGGAGGAACTGCCTTTCAAGTCTTAAGTTCTCAAATCCTTGGAATGCTAAAACTGGGCAAAATAACCTTTGGATTGGACCTAAAGCAATCCAGAGCATTGTATTCCAAACAACTGTTCATTATAATTATCAGACTGAAAGTTAAACTTTCTTTAGGATTAGCATCACCATGCTAGCTTATCTGCATCTATATACATTCCTTCCTTCTAGTCACGTAATTATCCACTTTGCTTTATCACAAACACCCCTTGTCTTTATTTCCTGGTTGGAACATTATTTGGGTCCCTGACTGATCAGTGCTTTCAGACTAGCTATTCTTTGGGATCTCAAATTAACACTTCTTGTCTCTCACTTTGGCTTTTTATATCTATGTTAATAACGTAAATTGTACAGCCATTATGAAAAGCAGTATAGATGTTTCTCAAAATAATTAAAGATAAAAGTACCTTATGGTCTAACAATCCTACTTCTGGGTATTCTCGGATGTCCAATGGAAATAAAATCAGTATCTGAAGGAGATACCTGCACTTCCGTGTTTCTTGCAATGTTGTTAACAATAGCCAAGACATGTAAACAATCTAGACATCTGTCAACAAGTGAACAGGTAAAGCAGTGACACACACAATGGAATATTATTCAGCTTTTACAAAGAAGGAAATGTGCCATATGTGACAACATGGATGAACTTGGAGGACGTTATGCAAAGTGAAATAAACTAGACACAGAAAGACAAACACTATATGACCTCACGTATATGTGAAATCTGAATAGTCAAACTCATAGAAGCAGAGAGAAGAACGAACGGTGGTTGCCAGGGGCTGGAGAGAGGAGGGAATGGGCAGATGTTGGTCAAAGAGATACAAACATTCAGTTATCAAGATGAATAAATCCTGGAGATTAATGTGACTGTAGTAACTTGGAAGTTACTAAAACAGTAGATCTTAAAGGTCCTCACTACAAAAAAAAAACAAAAGAGTACCGTGAGGTGATAGAAATGTTAATTATCTTGTGGTAATGATTTCACAGTGTATACATAGATAAAACATCACGTTGTATTTCTTAACTATATACAACTTTTATTTGTCAATTATACCTCAACAAAGCTGGAGGAAAAAAGAAGGAATTCTTAAACAATATAGAACAGCGTTAAGTAAACATTAAACATTAAAAAAAAAAAAAACTTAATGTAGACTGGATTTTCAAGCTTCTAAATGAAGTAAGACTTGAGATAGTGATTATAAAAATTAGGAGAGGCTATACTATAAAAGAAATTAAAAATCAAGAGGATGTTAGGCTTGGTGCATGGAAATTTCTTACTGGATTAACAATAAATGTGGGATTTGAGGAAGATTAATCTAAATAAAGTCTCTAATGTGAGCAAGATCAGAGATTACTACCATTTCAGAAATAGAAGATGACTATCTACCTATGAGTTGATGAAAATCTATGCAGATAAATAGTAATAGAAATGAAAAAAATAACAAAATAAAATGTTTCAAAGGAAAACTTGAAAAAATTTGGTGACTGGTAATTGAAAGGAAGAGTCATGACTTTTAGCCTGGTTGACATCAATAACAAAAGAAAAGAGTGAGAGAAAAAAATTATATGGGAGATATAGAAGTTACATTTTGGAGATGCTGATTTTGAAATGGTGGTAAAGTATGCAGATAGAACTTCCAAACAGAAACCCTGAGGTTCACTTTTCAAAAGTTAGTTATTAACTAATGATGTCATTAAACGGTGCTTCTCTGCCATACAGTAAACTTTTACCTCAACAAAATCCTCATGAAAATTAGTCCTGATAATATTCATATTCAACTAATTGAGTCTCTTCTAACTGTCAGTCACTGTGGTAGACACTTTCACATACATTATCACTTTTAATTCTCACAGCAACTGTGTGCAGTTGTTTATCTAAAAATTCTAATTAATTATATTGTAATGAAAATGCAACTGCCAAATATTAATCAAGTATTCATTGAATTAATTAGACATATATTGTTTGATTTCTAATCCTATACTGCTCCACAGCCCAGATTCCAATTTTCCTTTTAATAGACATTAATAGCACAAAGTAACAAAAAGAGTAATTCAATGTCAAATAATGCACATGAATAAAAATGCTTAGGGAAAACAGAAACATATTGGGAGGTGGAAGACTCAACTTACAATCTAAGCTCAACCTTAGGTAAATCACTAAATTTTCTTGAGGCTTAGTTACTTTATCTGTCAAATGAAATTAATGATTTTCATTCAGTCTACGATTTTGATTTGTTGTTTACAGGTAAAATGAGCTATTGGTGGGAAAGCTTTTTACTAAACAAATCAAAAAGGCTTAGAAGACAGGGGGAAAGGATATTTTTCTCTGGGTCCCTCTTCTATTTTCAAAGCCTTTTCTTTAAAAGGTTTTGTGGATAAAGAGAGGTGGTAATAGAAGGAATTCTTTCAGTTTCATTACCTTTGTTTCTGATTCATGTCCAATATCCATCCGTTTTTCTCCTGTGTGCCTAATTCTGTGCCCTAATATAACCCTGCAACTAAGACTGCCAACTTGTTCTTAATAATTTTTATACTGTTTTGTTCAATCATTGTTATAACTCTTGATCTTAGTTTTTGATCACTGATATTCATCAATGAATTCAGAACTCCTTTGAGGAGACAGAAGAGTGTAGGCCGAGCATATTCCTGGATATTCACTGAAAATGTGGCTTGAGTTTATCTGTAGAGTACACCTTCTTTCAGAACAGAAACTCAAGAGAGAAACTATGACATTATTTAAGCAAAAACCCACAAAGAGCTTACCTAACAGTTAAGTTTAACTGGATAGCTAACCCAAGCATCACTGCAGTGTGGGTTTGAGGGTAATGACCAACCTTTCATTTCCAGGGGACTAGTGAAGCACTAGCCAGCAGACATTCAAGTTGCAGTTCTATCCTGAACCCAGTCCTGTCTTTCCCAAGTCCTGCCCTCTCTGTTTTACCTGGCATACTTGCCTTCTTCTCATGCTGCGCAGCTCACTTCCATCTTGAAGCTGACACATTAATAATGAGAACGACTCGGTCTTTTCATCTGTAAATGCTCAGCTTTTAAAGCACAACTTTTCTCTGAGCCACACAGGGCTACTAATTGTATTTCACTCACTACTTTTGTGTTAATTCAATCTAATGAGTCTGTGTAGTTCAAGAACTGTTGAAGTTTCACCTCCCCGTTATTTCTTTGCTGACGTGAAGAAGTTTTAGAGAACTCTATAGATTTAGGTAGAAGGAGTATCTCGTCGAAGGTCTCATCTATCACTCAACGTTTGCATCCAAGACGGCATGCATGCATTGTCTCTCTTTGACAAGTATATCCTGCCCCCTCCAATTTGCTAAGAGCTTCTATCCAGTGAATGTTGCCTCAGTATGGCCTAGAGCCAGAGTGAACTGTTTTATTTAACTTGGATTAAACTATGTAGAGACTTTGTGTATTGAAACTGCAAAATAAACCTCTTATTTTCTTGAATACTATTTAACCCCTCTCATTATCACTATAACAAATACCATTTATGGAGCCACCACTGTGGCACTGTGATTAGACCTTACACACCCTAGATTGAGCCACACACATGAAGAACTGTTCCTTAAATAACCATAATACACTTTCTTCCCCTCTAGCAAAGGGAGGGCAGAAAGAAAAAGTCATAATTTATATCAATACAAAATTAACTTGAAACAAAAGAAAAGCATCCTAGGAGTTTAACTTTCAAATATTGGAATAGCTTCCTCATAAAATCAGTTCACTTGTACTATTTTTTTCTTTAAAGTGGGTAATGTCAACTACCCTAAATAAAAATAAATAGCCACATGATCAAAAAATAATGATAAGCAGGCTTTCAAGTATAACTTCTAAACTAAGAGAGCAGTACAGAAAAATTTAGAGAGCCTGGGAACCAGGTGGCATCACTGGGGTGGCAGTCTGAACCTGAGTTGCTATGCCGGACTGCCCCTAACACAGGACTCATCACTGAGAAGTGCAACCTTGAAGCAAGGGCAGAGGGAAGAGGTTGGATAATTTAATTCTATGCTATGAAGAAAACAGAAATCAAAATGAGCGATATCAAGGTTAGAAAATGTGAAGGATTACTATCTACTGAGATTGAATGAAAGTGTAATATCTTGGTAATGTATAAAATCAGTGAGATGCAGGGCCAGGCTTCAGTAAAAGAGAAAGTGGAACATTTGACCCAGGCACGATGCTATGAAGGACACAGGAATCTGTTTCAGAGCTACTACTAATACGCTGAGGGCAGTTGTCATGATGTCAAGATGAACTGCCTACACATGTTCCTATCTAATGAGGTCAACTCTCATTCATTCACTGAGCTTTCTCTTTTCTATCTTTGAAAGCCATGTAAAGATTTTTTTTTTAGGGGAAAGGTATCCATAAACCTTCTAATCTAAACCAAAATAACTATTTTCCTATTTTAAACTTCCCTTCCAGACTTTATGTCACTGTGACCATTGTGAACATAAAAATTTGTGTTCATTTTTCTACCTATTATTATACCATAAGCATGGTTCCATGTTTATAATTATCACTTTAAATGCTGGCATCAGCATTTATGCTGAATATTCTACTGAACAATTAAAAGCATTTAGCTCTTTTTTAAATTTTATTTTTATTGCTTTTGAAAGAGACAGAGAGAGACAGAGAGAAGGGGGAGGGCCCAGAGCAGTCTCCATAGTTGCATGGCATTAGTTTTCTACATAGTTTCATTCAACAGGTGGGTGTGGGGTTACACAGGGCAGGAACTGGTCTGGGGGCCTCCCTCATGGGAGGCATACCCCCACAAGCTAGAGGCCTCCTACATGGGAAGCATGCTCGGACTGGAGCTGAACCAGGGACCTCCCACATAGGAAACTCACCCAGGTGAGATGCAAGCTGGGGGCACACCCCAGTTCAGCCTATGGGTCTGCCTGGAGCCAGGGCTGCGATTCAATCTTCAGACCTCGGTGCTGGAAGATAAGCACTCAGCCTGTTGAGCCATCCCAGCATCCCTTGTTCTTTCTTTACTCCAAATCCCATTAGAGAGATCTATGATGGGCATTTGTGGTGTTTGCCTGCCCAGCATGCATTGCCCTTCTGCAGAGGACTGTGGTTTAAAAAAAAAATCCTGGTTTTTTTTGGAATACCAGTCTGTTCCTACCTGCCCCATCTGGTTCAAGTAGAGCTGACCCCAAACCAGGAATGTGGGGTAGTGACCGGACTGACCAGTCACTATAGTCCTTTCCCTGGGAC
>PVKE010033866.1:0-17695 GCA_004027555.1 Craseonycteris thonglongyai | reverse complement strand
ACAACATCTATGCTTTGATTCTTTTTTATTTGGACCTCAAGTGTGTAGTCAGCCCCCAAACTGCTGTTTGATAGTTAGTGCGGACCGCGGGCTGAAAAGTTTGGAGACCCCTGTCGTGAATACTTTCTGTCTCTGAGTTTTTAAGGCTTGCCATGTACGTCTCTCCTGAACTTGTCAGGTTTAGTATGTGGCCCCTTTTTAGTCCACATAGTTTTCTACTGAAGAAGGCTAGCTTTGTTTCAAATTCCCAGTGGCTTGCACTGCAATTCAGTTATTGGAGGCTCTCAAAGGACCATATAGCATTTTCATAAACCACTGATGCTTTAAGCATTTTCAGATCTCTAGGGTCATGCAGTCTAACTGGCCTTGCAACATGGGCCTGGTACAAATCCTTCTTCTGTTCTGGCCCCCACTAAAATCTGTTAGCTTTTCAGGCAGCTCTATAAATTGATACAGTAGCACCCTCAAATAAAGCAGATTGTGCTTTCAAAATCCAAAGATGCCTAACAGCATTTTGTCTCTTCAATAGTTGACGGGAGTATTTTTGTAGAAACTAAAGCGTGTGGCCAGTTATTTTTCATACAAGTCAATTTTGAAACACCTATGTGTGAGTAAATATCAACAACTATTTTGGTACATACTGTATTTATTTGAAACGTTGTACCTGTCTTACTAAAGCATTCTATTATTTCTGTAGAGTGTGATAGGCTGTATAGCAGGCACCTCTGCAGGGGAACAAAACATCTATCACAAATGTATTGTTTTACTGAACAGTTTTCTTGAGGAACACATCTCGGGTCAGTAACTTTTGGTTAACAAAAGACATGTTGAGACATCTCTGGTCAATAATGTGTTAATGGTAGGGACAGCCAGACAAAACAACTTGTAATTTATTTTGGAAAGGATATGCCAGATTACTGATTCCTGGAAAGGTCACTTTATTACAGGATTTATGCCCTAACTGCTGACACACACAATTGTCTCATTAATGTGTGTGGGGTCATCACTAGTTTCTGCTAACTTGATCCAATTAGTATGAGACCATCAATTCAACAACCCATAGTGAAATGGGAGGTGATCAAGATTCCTGACATGAGGCTGAGAAGCTGATGTAGCCCTGAGTTAGGATAGTGAAAGTAACCTGCTTATTCTGTGATTACCTCCAAGCTTCTAGCTGCCATTAGTGGGCATTCTGTAAGAGAAGCTAGTGCCCTTCCAAATGATCATGGCTTAAGATTCAGAGAAGCTCTAGTGGATTCAGTAGAAGCTGCAGACACTGACAGCTCAATTGCTGCCCACTGCCAACTCAAGAACCAGCAGATAATCATGGATGTGAATAAGTGGCAATAGTGCCTGAAGCCCTACACTGACCTGAATGAAAAAGCGATAGGGTCAGTCTTTCACTTTTGGTTTCCTGTGCAAATGCTGTGTGGACCATGCTAAGAATATGCAGGGAAGGAAATTCTGGGAAATGTAGTTCCAGTTCAGCTAAATTAACACAACTAAAACCCATCACATCAGAATAGCTTTGATCTCAAATGAAATAAATTAAAACCATTGAGGGAAAGACACTGCCTCTAAATCTCCGAAACAATGAAAATGTGTGCAGAAAGTAGAAAGCTTAAATAAGAATTTCTTCCCATCTGCTTCATCAATGAAAAAAGAAAGATTTACTATGGCAAGCTGCTGAAGTTCACCAAATATTACGTCTGAGGGGTGAAAACCAAGAGGGACAAGAGGGACAATTGAAGACAGAAGAATGAAGGAAAAGCAGAGAAAGCACAGGATGGAAATCAGAAGCAGGAGGTAGTGCTGAGCCCAGAAGGCAATCAATGTAAGGCTGATAAACAATGCCTGTCAACAGAGAAGAGTGGCAGTGACCGAAAATTGAAAGAAAGCAGCTTCTCTCTTTAGTGAGAAAATGTCTATCTGGATCTCCCTGATTGCCTCAGGCGTATATATAGAAGCTCCACTCTTACAATTGTAACAGACAGGTCAGGTGGCAAATAGCTTTTAAGGTATAATATTCAGGATCTTATGAAAGCACATTGCACTCATTACTTAAGATAGCTAATCTAATCTTCTTATAAATTTTCCTTGTATAAAACCATTTCTCCCTAATTTAAGTTTGAATATATTTGTTAAATTTTGTCTAATTTTGAAGTGTTTTTCTTATTTATTATTTTTAATAGCTACCAGTAATTTTAATTATTGTCAAAAATTAGGATATAACTATACCTGTAGCATTATAAATAATATTTAAAACACTGGATAGAATGGCTTTTACTCAATCGTTTGGTCTCATTTATGCTAGACTCTCTCAAAAAACATACATGTAAGTGTATTTGCACATCATACAATAAACTTAGTGTATCTCCTTCAAAGACTCCAAGGAATTCAAAACCTTACATAATATATGAATAATAATTCTTACAAAGTTTGCCTTATTAGGTATAAGACAATATAAATATGACTATGAAATCTGAATTCTTTCACTCAAAAAAAAAAAAAAAAGAAATTCTGCAGAAACCATCAGCATAATAAAGCTCTTTATAGAAAATTATCACTATCTCTTCCTTGGAACCTGGATTTGGTTAAGGCTCAGAAAAAAGAATGATTGATTCTTAAAATTAAAGAAGCAAAGGTCAGATAGACCAGAGTTCTGATCCCAGGGACTCAAGAGCTTTAGGACTTTTGTCAGATTTCTTAACTTTTCTTAACCCAATTATTTTATTTGTTAAATAAAGGATTCTAATATTTATATCATAGGGTTGTTATGAAGATTAAATGAAGTATATATCTAGCTTATAGATATGGATTATTTAGAAGCTATTATATTTGCATCATTGAGAAAGTCTAGAAAATCATAGTAAATTAATAATGATAATAAAAATTTTTATTCCCGTTTATCATACTCAAATTGGAGGGTATATTTGAAGTCATTTTTTCCTTAGTATGTCTATGAAATTAAAAACATTTTCATTTTAATTTGAGCCCTGTTTAACTTTTATTAAAATATGTTTAGTTGTATATAATTTAAATTATCAGAAATTTTCTTTTGCCATTTTGTTAATAAACAAAATATGATTGTTCATTATATTAGGGCAAAAGAAAATATAAATACTATTGAGAGAAAAAAATAAAGTTCTAATTATTTTAAGTGAGGTATTTGATATCTGGGAGCATTTACTGTTCTTATATAAACTTGAAAGGAGATAATATTGTTTCAACTAGAAGAAGATTAGGAGAAGAATAAAAATATGTTGAGGGACATAGACAGGAAGAGTTGCATTTATTCTTATGTCATTAATGACTAATTTTTTTTTTGTTATCATTTTCTTATTGTTAAATTTCTTAGGGTTACATTGGTCAGTAAATATTACATAGGTTCCAGGCATACAACTCTTTCCATTACCATACATTTAGCTCCCCCTCCCTCCACTCCCATCCCCTTCCCCCCTCATCCTCAGGTAACCACTAAACTATTGACTGTGTCCATGAGATTTTCTTTTTCTTTGTTGGTTTCAGTATTATATTCCACATACAAGTGAAGAACAGCTAAGTTTTTTTTTATTTTTATTAATGCTATCTTTGTAATTAATGCTTCTTGGAACCCAATCATCATATAAATTATTCTTAAAATTACTAATCACCATAGAGGGACATTTATATATATGCTATTTTCAAAAGACAAACATTAAGCATTTTAAAATGTGCTTTGTGGATGAACAAGGGGTATTGTAATCAATCATAAATTCCTAACTGGGCAGATCATTGCAGGCAGTCACACACCAGGACCGTAAATTCTTTAGTGAAAGGTTTGTTGTTTTTATCTTTTTACTTTTATTCATTTTTTATTAATTGTTAAATTTATTGGGGTGATACTGATTGGTAAAAATTACATAAGTTTCAGGTGTTCAGTTCTATGTTACATCATCTTTGGTGAAAGGTTTTTAAGCTAGCCCTGTCTATTGTTCTTGTGTCTTGAGGTTATCACACCTTTGAAATGCCAGAAGTGATATCCTCAAAGGTATTATCACCCTCAAGAGACCACATTATCGTAATTATCCTCTAATCCAATCCCAGTCTTGCTTTATCCTACCTTAATGTAATCTTCTTTAATTTCAAATGCATAAAAGAAACTGCAAAACTGTTACTCTCTGGTGCATTTGAGATCTTGCTTCCCAGTATTGTCATCACTTTTGGCTCAAATAAACTCTTATAAAAATTCTGTACAGATTTGGACAATTCTTACATAAACAGTTAAAAAAACTTATTTCTACAGTATTCCCTTAACTCGTTTCTTTTTAATTTCTAAGGGTGTATTTCTAACAATGAACAAATTCACAATATGACAGATCATGTTTTGCAGAATGCTTATACTTCTTGACCCTGAACCAGACCTACATGTTTAAGTTTGATTAGGCACAGTTTATCATGACCTTGTTTATAACATTTCTTTATAACTTTGCCATGAAGAGTTTCATAAAATAATACTCTCTTTGCCCTTGTTTCTACATTAGTGTTACTGCCACAGATCTATGGAATTTATGAAAAACAGTTATCTAACTGATGTGTTCATGAAGCTCCTGCCAGAATCACTCACATTTGTGTTTATTTCAAGGGTATCTGGGAGAGTTTGCACAACTTAATCCAAGGTCTGGGATTGTCACTGACTCCTCCTTGTATTTCTTCTGGTGGTACAAGTGAGAGAGAGAAGAAAACTTTGATAAAGTCTTGTTATCCATGGCATTGAAGTGTTTTTCTGTTATTTATTTGACTTTTTGTTCATTTCTTTTTGTTTTAATAACTTTATGTTGAAAGAATTAAATATCCACAAGATATTAGTATCAAGGGAATGATGCAATACATTTCAATGAGATAAGAGTATTGGAGTAGATTACAAATGAGGGTGTAGCCAGTGAGTTAGCCCAAAGTGCCTCTAGGTCAAAAACCAAAAATGTAAGAGCTAATGTAGATACGGTACATATGTCCACAAACAGCCTGGTTGTACTTCCTTACATGTACAATAAACCTGCAGTCCTCTGGTAAGATGGGGTATTCTATTCTGAATAGTTCTTTTTTCTAGATAGCTCCAAGTTAGCCATTAGAAAGTTTCATTTCAAAAAGTTATACATTTTAAATGTATCTTAATTGCATCTGCTTTGATAAACAGAATATACTGAAGGCAGTTTAATTTTTTTATTGATGATATGGGATAATTGTTCTATTTGTAGAAGGATGATTACCTTAAGAAGTTTCTTATATAGGTGAATCTCACCAGATTGCTAAAAAGTGAGATTAAAAAAAAATTAATCAGGAAAAATAAGACTCAGGTTATTGCAAGGCTGATAGAATGACAGTAGTGTGCACGCGCAGCTGGCTGATTAGCTGGGAGTTCTGGGAGCCTGAGAGATGTTGTCCAACTGCATCTTCCATGGAATTTTGAATGATTTTTATGGTAGTGTCATTATGTAGTTTCATTATATCTACTTTATTTCTGTTGTTGTAGTATTCATTTATCTTTTTCATAATGAGATATGAAAGATGTTTAAGTGTATGATCTTCAAAGCAGTTGAAAACAGATTTCTATATGCAAAATCTCATATAAACACTATCTTATGTGATCCTCAGGACTAAATTACAAGCTGCTACTTAGCATCACACATTTGAAGTTAGAAATGGGTCCAGAGAATTAATTATTTTGCCCAAGGCCATAGAGTTAAATCCAAACCTGTCTGACAATGAAGTCAGTACCATGTCCACTATACCACATTGCAAAGCAGCTTTCTCCTAAGCCTTTTGCTCTGCTTGTATAAAGTCAACCTTAATAGTCTTTATGATTTTTTTCTCTTACAACAGCATCATCAATTACCAAGTTTTCCACATCATTTTTTACCTATTTTTAACTCACATTTGTGTGTGCATGTGTGTGTATTCTTTTTTTTGTTTTTGCAGCTAGAGAAATCAGAATGTTGCATTTGCAGTGTCACACTCTGCTTTTCTCCTTATATGCCTCCATTGTATTTGTGTGTGTCTCTTCACCTGTAAACACATAGATTACCTTCTAAAGAATAGAAACAAAGATCTGATTAAAATGACTGTTTTTAGGAGGGGAGCCAAGTGACAAGATGAGAAACATATTTTTCTTTACGTAACTTTTTGTTCCTTTGAATATTGTCCTATGTGAAAAATTTAAAATATCTCTTTATTGTGGACATTTTGGGGTATGGCTGCTAAAGACTATGAGAAACTGGTTGTATTTTTATGAATTCAAAACAGAATAGAAATATTTTAAATTGTGGCTGTGTTGCTTGTTCACAGATTCCCTGCGATACTAGATGTTAGAAGGTGCTGGATAATCTAAATGCTTTTGGTATTTGGCATTTAAATAACAAAAGAATATACAGGCAACAATAATTGCAGCATGGAATTTGAACATTAGAAGGTATATTATAGATCATTTAGTCTAAAGTTTTCACTCATTTATAAAGAAACTTCTGGCTGTGAGTAGCAGAGTTGGGAACAAAAACATGTCTTTGAACTGTAAATTCAGTATGGCCTGTAAAATGCTATATGACAAAGATTGGTTTAATTAATTTATTTTAAAAATACCTAGAAAATTGACTATTATCATGTACTCTAGAAATCAGATATTTTACTTTGGCCCCATCTTTGGGAAAGGCATTTAAATGAAGAAAGATTTGTGTCAACAAAATAATTTGCTTTATTTTTCTGGAGGTCCTGACTCTGGGAGTGCTTTATGTAACTGTCGTGCTGTCATGACACTTTAGGGGATGTTATTTAGTAGCAACAGTTTTTTTATGTGATTATTATTACTGTCTACTTAAATGTGTTCATGTGTGAGTATTTTAAAAGTTTATTATTCCACATATTGCAACCATGTAAGCAGTACCTTCATCATAATAAATTGACAATGGAGAGTGATGTTCATGATAGCCCAAGGTATAATCCAGCAATGCCAGTTGAACATTCATTATTGTAAAAGTGTTTAGAGTCAAAGAATAAGTGTAAATGATTCACAGAGATAATAATTTAACCTATTCATTTTACTTAGTTTAGATATTTTCTGATTATATATGCAAAAAACAAAACAAAACAAAAAATACCTAGTAAATACCTTTAGCATGAAATGTTAAAGCATCAAATACATGGAATAAATATATATGCAACCGTTTTCTACATGTTGGTAATAATTCATTTTTTTGGTAAGTTCTCTGGTCATTTTCTTCTGTGTTCATGTTTAATGAATGAGTCATACCCACTGTAATAGGCCTAATAAGCAAGAACATCATTGATAGATTCTACTGAATAGGCTGATTCACTGACCTGGAAAAGAAAAACATATATGTGCTATGATTATCATATTTGTAGACTCACAGGTATGGGTGCTAGGCAGCTCTTTCCCTCTAATAGTTCCTTGCTTTTAAAATTATATATTTCTTTCATATTTAAAGAAAACTCATCTTTGCCCACCGTTTTCCATTACTGTTGTGTCACACCCCAAGTTTACTCACATTCTGGCTAAACTTCCAATCTGGTTTCTTCCCCCCTTTCTCGCTAGGGTATCTGACAGTTTTAACAAGGACATCCTTGAAACAATCCTCAACTTCCTAAAACCATTTTCTATGCAATTTGAGTTAACTGATTTTAGAAATTTAGAAAAAAGGAGATTTCAGGAAAAACCAGACTTTGTATTTGCCCACCAATTCTAAAAAGTAGGTTTTTATTCAGCTCAGTTTACATCTGATTCTTTGACTTTTTTCTTAGGTTAGCTCAGATTATAGCATATTTAGCAGACTTTTATATTACTATTAAAATAACCTTTTGAAAATGTCCTTATAAGAACAGGGTAATAGGGCCCTAAATCAAGTTCTTTGCAGAATTAGTACATAAAATTTAATTGTTTCAGCACCCAGAGTTTTGTTTTAACATAGTGGCACTTTCAACTGACTTTACAAATTCAAAAAAAGAAAGTTAATTTTGAGAATATAGCCATTTGACACATCTGTGGTCTATTAAATAATGATTAATTAATGTCCAAAAGAAAAAATAGCACATAAAATTTGTGGTTAAGTCATGACAGCACTAGTTATTTTTATCAGGCTAAGTTTTCATACTTTGTCCTCATTAGTAGAATATTCTCATTAGCCTGGTATGTTATTACACTATCCTCAGAGGTATCTTGGGTGGGCGTCCAGCAGATGATGTAACCTCTCAAACAATTGCAGTGCTCCTGGGTGTATATGACAACCTTGTTTTCGAAACTTCTTTTCTCAGTTTTTAAAAAGAATGTCAGATTTGTTCACCTGAATCATGGCATGCCTCCTAATCTTTTTTTCAACCGTTTGTTTAAAGCGTTAACCAAGCCATGACTTTTTGTGTGTGTGTTATAGATTAAAGCTTTATTGGAAATATTTTCCTCTGAAATGTAAACTTGTTTTTGATGGTACTTAAGACAGCTTTAGCAATTAAATAATCTTAACTTGTGTTTGGGCATTTTAATTTTTAACATACAAAAACTCAGTGATGAATTAATACTAGCATCCATTTCAGACTGATTTTGTACTATCAAATCTAAATTAACTGATAATTAGGAAATTAGTATTCAGACTTTAGTTGTATAGAAAATTGGCTTAAGTCTCCTCTTCATTTTTACAAAGTGAAACAGTGCTAGAGTCTTTATTAAAAGAAAAAATATATATGTACATACATATTTGTCTATCTGTTTTCTTAACCATGATTTAATACATGCCTACCATGTTTCAGTCATTGTACTAGGTGTTGGTGTTAGAAATATAAATAAGTGCTAGGTCTGCCCTCAGGTGACCCTCACAATCTAGAGCGAGGGGAGACATAAATATAACTACATGGTAGTGACCTTTGTTAAATTCTATAGGAGAAGTGAGAAGAAAGTGCTATAGGAGTGTCCTAGGAAATGCAGAAAGGGTAGTAGGAATTTACAAAGAGAATAAAACAGGTGGGAGACTTTAAAGTCTGAACGAAAGTATCAAAAAGAACATTTCAGGCTGGAGGAGACACTGTGGTAAAGGCCAAAGAGATGTGAAATTATAAGAGACTTTCAAACGTTTCAAGATGGTTGAAGGCATAGAGGGAAATGGGGCAATTTGGCCAAAGATTCATGAAAAATGGATCGGGGCACATTATAAATAATTCAGGGTGTCATGCTAAAGTGTTCAGACTTTATTCAATAGGAAATGGGATCATAAAAATTTTTGAGAAGGTTTATTCTTTATTTTGTAATAGCAATTTGAAAATTGCTTCTAGATTTAGAAAACTGCTAATCGCACAAGGTAGGATTTGTGATTGAACAAATGTTGGGGGTACTGCATTTCCCATTACCTTCCTAGAAATTCACTGTGCACGTTAACAAACTAAAGTCTCAGAAAAACTGCATTAAATAAACCCATGAATATTATTTAGCCTACTATTTCCTAAATAGATTATGAAACTCTGTTTGCTGCCTTTCCCCATTTCTTTTCCTCAGCATACTTTAGAAAAATTTTATTTTATAAAAAAAGTTGTGTGTGGAAATGTGTATAAAATAGGAAGAGATTTGACGCTTAGGACCAATATAAAGATAAATAGATAAGATATAATTGCACTAATAACAACATCTATTTTCAAATTAATGTTTATTTTTAAGTTCTGAAATTTTTTATGCCCTTGTTTCGAACTGCTATGCAAATTTTCATTTTCATTTAAATTGAACCAGAAAATTCAAATTTTGTGAAGCTTTCTTTGAATACTCATTATAAAGACCATCATGAGAGATTTTTTAAAATGGTACATACTGGGAAAGCTGGGGTGGCTCAGCAGGTTAAGCGCTTGCTTTGAAGCCCCGAGGATCGAATCCTGGCTCCGGCCCAGGCGGACCCACGTGCTGAACTGGGGTGTGCTTCCCAAATGCGGTGAGGCCCCCAGTTCAGATTAAAAAAAAAAAAATGGTACATACTAATTTTCTTCACTTATGGGCGCTTTAAAAGAACTATGCAATCCCTGCTTAAAAAATCCTGGCAAAATACAGCTATGTTAGTTATAGTTACTGCTGTCAGTTTTTAAGCAGTTGTAGCTGTGACTAACATCAGTGAATAAAATCCATTTTCTGTCTGTGGCTGGAAATGCTAGTTTTTGAAAGCTGGAATTACTTGGGAGTTGCCATTCAAATGTGTCATAGAGGAGATAATAACCTCACTGTTTCCCTTTAAAATCTGGCCCACACAAAATGCCAAATACTCTTTATAATATGTTCAAATGAAGTCTGATTTTGTAACAGTTCTAAAATTGGAAAAGTAAAAGGATATTGTAAAATTTACACAGATATTTTTATTCTCAATTAGACGAAACATTTGTAGTAAATACAAAAACTCCATCACTCTTATGAATTCTGAAGTAACGTATTAAATGTATTCAGAAATCTCTCTTTCTTTAGCTTAGAGAAAAATCATTTTCCCTGATTTCTCAAAAGCCTCAGTTTGCAGGTGACTGTAATACCAGGTCCAAATTCCTCTCCAAAATACAGAAAATGTTTTCATGTGAAACACTAACACTAAAAATAGAAAAGCTTTTTTGGCTTATAACAACCGAAAATTATAACATTTAAAGAGAAGAGTGAGTTAAATTGCTATGTTAGCTAAAAATCTTACCTTGCCTCTATAAATCTGTTATATTTAACCTTTAAGGATCTGTTTTTATATTCCTTTAAATGAATTAAAAATAAAGTGCTATTTTTTGTAATGCTTTGCATCATTAGGCATTAAATATTTTTTTTTATGTTGTTCAAGAAAGACATTTTCTATAATTTAGTTACAATGCATCATCTGTTTCAGTTCTTAGCTTTCTCAAGAGGGAGTCTTTTTGTTAGTTACATGTTCTTGAGTTTTCAATGTATAATTTATTTTTTACCACACTGTCTTTTAATATATCTTTCCATTTCTTGTATTATGATTAGATACTGTTTTGATGAAAAAATGTGCCTGCTGTAGTTCTGGACATACTTATCTCCCTTCTTCACTTTCTCAACAGTTAGGATGGGTTCTTCTTTCTCTGTAGAATAACTGCTTTTGAGTTGTCAACACAGATTCCCAATAGTCTTAGAAATATTGCACAAATATAAATTCGATCTTTAACTGGTAGCACTTTTCACACCCCCATTAGAATACTTAGGAGGTAATTTACAGCCTGGCAACCAGACAACCTTACATGTAGTATAATTATTGAAACCTTTAGCACAAAAAGTAACCCCATGAACAGCACATTCTTTATAAGGTTTCTTCCCCTTATTCTGGGGGCATAAAACCTCTAAAATGTATCAGTACTGGGGAAATATTTAATTGTTCTCAGGCCATTTAAACATAGTTATAGATGAATGTCAAATTAGATGTGAGGAAATAAGAAGTTGGCTAAAACAGTTGATGTTAGAATTTACAATACACATTCAGCTCATAATGTCAATCAAAAGCTGTACTGGGCAAACGCTTTACCTTCTACCTATTTTAATGCCTATGTGGGAGGGGAAATTTGGACATAATGAAAAACAAGCTCAACAAGATTTAAAGAGCCAAAGATTTAAAAATTGTATGAATCATTTGCTCTGAGTAACTTCAGCAAGATTGTGAATGTGTCTCAATGCACACATCCACTGAAGTCCTCATGGTTCAAACTGACTCAGGCAAGCATATGGAAACACTGTTGAGATAGATTCTAACTCATTTGTTTTAAGTATGCTGGAAACTATTATAATATATTTGTAAGAAAGTTAACAGCCACAATAAAACAAAGAAATAAATAGTATGCCAAAATTTAAGCAGCTCCTCATTTGTCAGTATTGCAAACAGAACCGAAGTGCTGTTTTATGAAAACGTTCTTCAGAAATTTTATTGAATTCTGTTTTGATATAAAACAATCTTAGATGCTTATTAAAATTTAATTGAAGCCATTTAGAAGCCTACATTAATGAAAACCATTATTTTCAATAATTTCAGGCAAAATTAACAATTTCATAATTTTTAATGCAAACCTCTTTTCATGTTAAATTGTAAAGGAACCAGATCTGATACATTTGGGAAACTTCATGTATAAAGAACAGCAACATATCACATGTTTGATAATCTCTGTTTATTTTCATGAATGATGAAAAATATTCCTGTAGTTTTGGCATCCTAAATAACTAGCAATCAGAGAAAATCTAAATTAAAGATTTGCTAGAATTCCTATCACCTCCAATTATTATTGGAACAGTTGAATTATTTTAAAATTCTACCCCCACCATTTTTAAAAAATTAAAGTTGAATTTAACAATAAAATATAATAATATTTAAAAAAACAAAACAAAAAAAAAAAAAAATTAAAGTTGGTACAGCTGCATGGTTAGCTCATACTAGCCATTACTAAGTGCATTCGGTCCCTTTTATTTCTTATTTAGTCATAAAGTGTTGATGTCCCTATAGAAACTCAGTTTCTGACAGATTCCTCAGGTAAGGCCATAGGGACAGCATTCTCTGAGATCTTGCATTTTGACAACAGCTTGTATGGGCCCTTCATACTGGGAAGTCAGTTTTTCAGGATATAAAAGTTTTGACTCACATTTGTTTTCCATGACTAGTTTAAATACTCCATTTTCTTCCAGTGTTAAAGTCTGATGAGTATCTAATTTTCTTGCCATTATTAATCACTTTTTTAATAAAACTTTTCAGCCCGTGGGCCGCATTAACTATCAAATAGCAGTTTGGGGGCCGACTACACACTCGAGGTCCAAATAAAAAAGAATCAAAACATAGATGTTGTTTTTAATTATTTCTTTAATATTATTTTATTCAGATAAAAAGGTCTCCATGGGCCGGATGAGAGGGCCTTGCGGGCTGGATGCGGCCCGCGGGCTGTAGTTTGGAGACCCCTGGATGCCTAAAAGTTGTTCCAATTCAGTAATTTTGCTAGATTATGTCTTAGTGTTAGAAGATATTCTGAGGTATAAAATCTGGTTTTTAAATAGATTTTTTTTTCAAGGAAGTTTTTCAGATTATAATTTTATGTCTTTTTTTTTTTTCCTTCTTGCTTTGGCTTTTCTGTCTAGAGACTCTTGTTATCTCTATGTCAGATATTCTTTCTTTCAGTTATTTGTCACTTCAGTTCATTTTCCTTCACTTATTTTTTGTTTTTTAATATTGTTTCCATTTGAAACTTCTATTTCTTTTATTCACTTGCTTGTGTCCAATTGGTTTCATATTCTTTTAGTTTAGTGTTCATTTCTGAAATTTCATTTTTAATTTATTTGTAAGTTCTGTCATGCCATTTCTGGATTTTTCTAACACATATCAGATTGTTGTTGTTTCAGTTTTATTTGTTTAATTTCTTTTAGATTGTTTTGAAGTAGAAAGTTATAGGTTTGGTATATTTTGTGGGCATGTCTTTCTTGAGTGCTTTCATTTTCTCTAGACATGTTATTCTTTTCCTTATTCTCTCTCTTTTTTAAATTAGTTTTGAAGGAAATTTCACCTTGATCATCCTGGTGGATTGAATAGTGTCTTCCCCTAAATTCACATCCATCTGTAACATCCGATAGTGATCTTCTTTAAAAATAGGGTCGCTACAATTGTAATTTGTTTGTAATTTGTTAAGGACTTCAGGATGAAATCACCCTGGATTTAGGGTTGGTCCTAAATTTAGTGATTGGTGTTTTTATAAGAATAGAGGATGAAGAGAGAAATGCAGAACATAGAAAGCGATATGAAGATGGAGGCAGAAGCACTATTTACTATAGCCAGGATACCAGGGTAGCCTGGGTGTCCATTGATGGAAGTGTCAATATAGAAGATGTGGTACACACATACAATGGAATATTACTCAACAATAAGTAAATAAAATATTTTCCTTTATGGCAACATGGATAGACCTAGAGAGTATTATGCTAAGTGAAATAAGTTAGCCAAAGGAAGACAAGATTTCACTTATATGTGAAATCTTAAAAACAAACAAACAAACAAAACAAGAATAGAGGCATAGATCATACTGATGGTTGCCAGAGGGGAGGGGTGTGTGTGGATGAGTGAAAAATATAAAGGAGAATATAGTGGATAATACTGTGATAACTTTTCATGGTAGAGATTGGTTATTAGATTTAGTGTTGTGATCACATTGTAAGGTATATAACTGTCAAATCATATTGCTGTATACCTATTAATACATTAATATAATACTGTATACTAACTATATTTTTAAAAGGAGATGAAGGCAGAGATTGAAACAATGTGTCTACAAACCAGGAACACCAGGATTGCTGGCAATCTCCACATGCTAAAAGCAAAGCACAGGCTGGCTTCTCCTTCAGAGCCTCTAAAAGTGAACTAACCCATTGGCATTCTGATTTTGTATTTCTGGTCTCCTCAACTATGAGAGAATAAATTTCTGTTGTGCAGGCCAACAAGATTGGGAAAGCTTCTTATGGGAGCCCTAGTAAGTGTATGTAGTCTATTGCTGTTCTTTTTGTTTTTTAAGATTTATTTTATTGTTTTTGACAGTGAAGGAGACAGAGACAGAGACAGAGAAAGACATAGAGAAGAGGGAGGCCCCAGAGCAGTCTTCATAGTTGTATGTCATCAGTTTTCAATATGGTTTTGTTCCACACAGGTGGGTGGCAGCACAGGGTGGGAATTGGGCTGTGGGCCTCCCACATGCAAAGCACACCCCCGCTCAGCATATGGGTCTACATGGTCTTTGGCTGGGGCTTGATCCTTAAACGCTGGGGCTGCAAGGTGAGCGCTTAACCCACTGAGCCATCCCAGCTTCCCCTGTTGTTCATTTTTATTATTATTTATTTCCCTAAAGTTTTAGGAGTAACTGTGGTTCAGAGTGGCTCTTCTAACACCACAAAGCTCCTACTTCTGTTTTCATGTTTTCTTCCTTTTATATTCTGTTCAATTCTAATTTGTGGGTCTCTGTTCTACAATGGAGCCCTTGTTAGTTGGTACTGAGAGTTTATGGAACCTCTTCAGATCTCACTGTGGATCGCTTGCTCTCACTTGCTTTTGAATTGGGAAACATTCCAGGGATTAGCTGCTGCTATTAAATGGGCACACAACATTTTCTAATAAATGCATATTGGCTATTTGAGCCAATGTACCCCAGTCACCTTTGGTCAATTCACATCATATAATAGATTCTTGCTCGTTATTAGAAAATTTAATGTGACCAGTGGGAGAGTTATATACTTTGGTGAGTTGTGTGTACCTGAAAATTTATGTATGGCAGCAAGGCAAGTGATAGGGATTGGTCTGCTTTGTGTTGCTGATGCATCTGATGCATGTTCAGACAATAATATGGTAGCTCTATAGCTGTGTGTGAATATGATCAGTCTTCAGGTCTAAGCGTTTTGATTCCACTTCACTTCCACAACAGAACTTACATATTTGTTGTTGTTGTTGGGGTTGCTATAATGAAGAAGCTAAAATTGAAGGGCATCTGTGTTAGTTTCCATTTCATTAGAAGGACAGTGCAGAAATTAACCAACCACAACGAATACTTTGTAGCAACTATTTTCAAATGCTAATCTCAAGCCCTTGAAGCTGTGGTGCAGCATGACCTTGATAACTTGAGCACATTTTGACCACAACAAAACTCAAGGATATTTGGGTTTGCATCCCTTGAGAAATTGTTATTATAAAACATTCTACTCATTTCACATATCTGTGTTAAAAACTTATCACAATTGATAGTTAATTAGTAAAATCTCATGCATTGGAACGGGAAAATGTCATACACTATAAAAGCTTTATGAGACCTCTTTGTTAAATACCTTGGTCTGTTCTAGAAGTCATGATATAAATCAGCATATCTTTAAAAATTATGGAAGATACAGTATTAGATAAAATGTGTATCCTTTACCCTATAGAGTGGATATTCTGTTAAATACATCAATTCAAATTGATGCTTGTAGCCTGATTTCAGTGTTTCTATAGCAGGTAAAAGAGAGTTGTAAACATGGGAGAATTCTTATTTAGTGAATCATCATATCTCACTATTGGTTTAATCTTCTCAGTTTTATTTCAAAATGTAAGATAATTCCTGTCATATGTAGTATGAATTTATTTGTACTGATGGAGCACCTATAGTACTAGGAAAAAAAAAAATTAGGATTTTGTGGCTATATACCAAAAAGAAATACCTCCTATTTTGATGACTACTATTGCTGCAACATCATGCATTTATCACCGTGAAATTTCCAATGAAACAGAAGGGTGTTCACTATAATCAGTGCAGTAAACTTCATCAAAGACTATGTTTTTATAAACCATAATTAATTTGAGACTCTAATAAAGAATAAAAAATTCACTTAATTGAGCAAAAGGAGCTGCAGTCTGAGAGACACAAATTCAGGTAACAACCTATATTGTGTTTCTCCAAGACAAATGGGAAGCTGCCCTTTACAGCGAAAGTTTCTGCCCTGGTTCCCAATTTGGTTTATTTTATGTAAATAAGGTATCCAAATTTGTACACTTCTAATTGGTTCAAATTGAGCAGCCCTAATCTGTCAGCACTGTGTCTCTTGATTGTTCATTATGGAGCAGTTCTGATAGGATGGGGCAGGTCTTAGTTCCTTGATTGAAATATGAAAACAAGAACTTCCTTATATTAGTTAACTCAGACTGCCTGAACAAGCAAGCAGAGCATAATGTGGGAAGCCAAGAGTTCAGTCTGATGTATTCCCAGTGTACAGAGTACAGGCGAAACCTCTATTGGCAAATGGCCACTAGGCTCTTAAAATATTATTAGTAAAATCTGGGTCCTTAGTTGACCATGGGGAGTCCATTTCATCAGATAAATTCCTTCTATGGGGTTCACATCAAATGAATCATTCTTCTTGGGGTCCATAGTTTAAACTATTGCCACTTCCTTGCTTCGTGAAAAACAATACTAAATACTTTGTCTATCTTTTCCTTTAAGATAAATCAAGTATTCATTCATTCAACAAACATTTATTGAATACTACAACATGCTAGGCATTATTCTAAGTGCTGCAGATGCAACAATAAAACAGGGAAAACCTGGCCTTCATTGAAACTAAGCAATATAAAGTAAATAAGAAAAAGAGTTAGCTAGCTAGAAAAAAAAAAGGAGAAAGAAGGATATATAATTTAGATAAGGATGTTTGTAATTTCGGATAAAGTGGTAAATGAAGCTTTCAATGAGAAAATGTCTTTTGTGTAAAGATGTAGAGTAAAAGAGCTAACACATGGCTGTAGATAAGGAATTCTAAGAAGAGGTCACAGCAAGTGCAAAGGTCCTGAGATAGGAATGTGGCTGACAATTTTGAGAAAAAGGAAGAAAACAGTGTGACTTTAGGGTAAGGGCTGGAGGGCAGAGTAATAAGAAATGAGGTCAAAGAGATGATCATGAACGGTCATCAGACTATAAAAGAAAAAACTTCAACTTATATTATGCATAGAAAATACGAAAATTTTCTTCTTAATTTTTATCTTTTCTCTGATAGCAGAATTATTCATATGGACAAAAAATAAATTTGCATTGTTTTGGTAGAAATGCAAGGAAAAGGAATATACTTGTGTGTGTGTGTGTACTTGTCTGAAAAGTATCTAGCCATGTAACTTATTCTTGTTATGTGACAGTGGCTGCAATATATGTATGTGTGTATATATAT
>PVKE010033865.1:0-17698 GCA_004027555.1 Craseonycteris thonglongyai | reverse complement strand
CTTTAGCAAGAGAAATGCAGTGATTTTATTTATTACCTGAACTGTGCTCTGTCCACAAGAATTACCACCTCTCTCCTCACTCAACCTTCCTCTTTCTTTGGGATAATGCTAGGGAGTGGGGAGAGTTGGTGGGTAGATATTTTCTGAACTCTGTATATTTTCTTTTAACTGATCTTTGTTAGAAACACGGTGGGCTTTTGAACATAGACCATGAGGCATATTTAGTCTTGGCTTTGAATCTTAGCTAAAGTTTTAGAATCCGTGTATTTTATTTGACATCCTGTAATTTGCATTATAAAGTTTAACACATGAATACTATTAATCTATAGATTTTTTTATTCAGTGTCTGGGCTACAAAGAGATACTAGAAAGTCTCAGACAAAGTAAATCTTTAAACACACAATTTCATCTCTTGCAGCCTTGAAACTGGATTCTCTTGCCGAATTGCACAAACAAATGCTTGTTGTGTAAGTTGCTTCTGTGGTGTCACATGTTTGCCCTGAAATAGACATATCCTCATTAGGAGTGTTTCTCCTTCCCAAGCCTGGAGAAGACTCTTGGGGGGTGGAAAAAGTGTACTTCAGACAGAATAGGAAAACATTTCTCTCAGATTCACTCAGGTCCTACAAACTCTGTAGCTGCCAGCTTCACAGTGCTTCTTTCTCATCTTTTTTCACACACACAAAGAAAACAGAAACATCAATAATACATTTTTTTATCAGAGAAGGGGTCATAAGAAGTTACAATTTTCACAGCACTCTCTTAGCAACAGACCCAGTGAATCTTTTCTACCATTTTCTCTTGGGTGGCATAATGTGGACATAGACATGAAGGTACAGGTAAAGATGTAAGTGTAGGTGTACAAAAAATACACTATGGAGCTCACTGTTCTGTAAACTCTATATTGTTTGTCACATGATTTGGCTTTCATTTGTCTTGTGGGTTTTTTGTGTTTTTTTTATTGCCACAAAAATTCCTTCAGTTTTTTCTAAGGAAAAAGTGGCTGAAAAGGTTGAATTCATCCAATATTTGGCTCTGAGACCAGGCAATCCAGGACTTGAATTCTGCCCTACCCTGGAGCCTTCTCTACCCAATGAAGAAATAGTTACGTAGTGAAAAAATTATTTACATGGAGGTGGTTGTTAGAAGTAGCAATTTCACTTTGAAGTGCTCTCTTTGAAAGTATAATAGGAAAGTGCACTGGTTAGATATAATTAATTCTCTCACCCAACAAATAATGATCAAGTGCCTTCTAAATGCCAGGCACACGTTGAGGGTTGAGGCAAAAGCAGTGAAAAAAATAAGAGAAAATAATTGGAAAGCTCATTCCCATGGGAGAAGGCAAATAATAAATGCATTAAATAAGTAAAGTATATAATATATTTGATGAAAATGTAGTATGGGATCTTCACCGATCAATAATTTGATGGCCCTGGGGTTATCATGTACACTTTTGAGGTTTGCTTTTCTCCATGATAAAGGGTTTGTGTGGATGATCGCTAGGTGGCCTTTGGCGCTGACATTCGGTAAGACTTTTAACTCTTTTCTGGCTTCAGTTTGTTCTTTGGTATGAATGCAGAATGGCCTCCATATAGGCAACACTCCAGCTTTGCTCACTAAGGGAGGGAGAAATTTAGGTCAGGAGACTGATGTCTGGGCAACTGAATGTGATTCATAAATCTGCAGTAATTGCTTTTAATCTTCGACTTTTTTTTATTTGTCCTGAAACTCAGACCCGAATAATCAAGCAACTATATATTAAGTTTACCCAACAGACCACGGACCACCTGTCTGTTTCCTGTTTTCCTCGCCAAGTATGCCTTCTGGGAAAAGCTGATTGGAAACACAGCAGGATGAAACTCATTTCTCCACTGTCTCTGTTCCATCTGGCTCTCTTCTCATCTGGGAGATCTCTTGTTCACTTCCCCATTACCTCTCACGTTCAAGGCTAAATTCTCCACCTGTGCTCTTGAGCCACTGCTTACCATCTTAGGGATGTTGCTCCTTGAGTAAATCCTACGCTTTCCTATCTTTCCAATATTTTAGATCTTTCCTTATTTTCACACAAACTAAAAATATTACCATGTCTTTTCCATTGAAAAATCTTTCATTTTCTCTGGCTAATGCTCTGATATTCACTTTCCCTTCACCAATGACGCCCCTCTGAAGAAAGGGCTCTTTTCCACTTGCCCTTTTACTAATTTCCTTTGACTTTAATGCATGGATACAGATTTCTAACTATAATTGCATTTGAAATGGGTTTCACCAAGGCCTGCAATGATGTAACAAGTATTTTTACTACTCTTGGCAGCATTTGACATTATTGGTCATAATGTTATTGAAGCGCACCACTCTGATATTCTTTCTCAGTCTCCTTTTCTGTTTCTTTCTCACCAACCTGAGGAATTTTTCCATGCTACTTCCCTCTTTTCGCCTTAAATATAGTCACACAACTTCCATAACTTTCTGATCACTCTCAACTCTCCTCTTCTGACATCTCAAAACTTCTTTTGACACCTTTGCATCTGGTTGCCTCCTGGATAGTTGTATATATGACTGTGGGGCATCATCTTTGGTTCTTATCTTCAGTAAAACCAACTTCCCCATAAACCGATAAAGACTCCCTTTCCCTTGATAAACTCAGCCTATTCTTATATTTTCTTTTACATTAAAGGACTACCATCTATTCAAGATTATTCTTTTAATGTTTTCCAAATTGATACACGAGGAATAAGTTTATTTATTTTAATTGCTCTTTAAAAACTGGATTCAAATCCTATCTCTGCCACTTGATAGCTTTGTGACTTTGGGTAAATTATCTAATTCCTTTATGCCTCAATTTTTTTATCTGAAAAATTAAACTTAAGTAGTATATAATGTTTCTGTATATATATACATATACATACATACATATATATATATATACACACACACACACACACATACATACACACATACAGTTTTGTATATATGTATGTAAATATATACTCATAACACATCTTCATCAACAAGTTATTACCAGGCCTTTTAGTTTTTGCCACTGTTACGGGCATAAAAGTATGAGATTGCTGTCTCAATTTAAATGTCCAACCTCCATAGGGTTTTGTGATAGAAAAAAATGAATACTATTGGTCCAAGTGCTTAGAGGAATGCCTAGCATGTAATAACACCTCAAAAAATGTTACCTATTACTCTTACTAGTATCTGTATGTAAAATTTTACCCATTTGCTCATTAATGAATATTTAGTCTAACTTTTTTGCGACTAAAAATCTTGTTCCAATGATTATGATATTCCATTCTCTTTGCCAATAATTGGTCTGAGAATGGGCTCATGACCAATGCTGACCAAAGAAACACAAACTTCTGGAAATAATTTTCTCACTCCTAAAAAAAAGTTACAGGAATATAGAAGACTTCTTTTCTTCAGGATATTGTCTATTTGTCTGAGGTCCATGGAAGAACTGCAGTATTCTTGTATCCAAAAGAGAGGCCAGTCTGTGATAGAAGCTGATATATTAAAAATGGCAGAAAAAGAATTGGAAAGAGCTGGGTTCTTAAAGACCTTTGAGCCCTGAATCATTATAAGCCTGGTTTTCATATAAACTCTGGACTCAGACAATAATGGTTAAGCAATAATTAATTCAATTGCAATAAGATTTGAATTACCTATAGTCAAAAGAATTCTAACTATACACACTAAAGTAGTTTAAAAAATTATACCTCCTCTAGCAATGTATGAGGGTTTGCATGTTTCTATGACTTTATAAACAATATATATTATCAGACTTTTAAATTTCTGACAACTTTATGGGCTTGAAATTGTAGCTTATTGACATTGCAATATAAATCTCTGTGATTTTCTATGTATATAATTATATATTTCTCCAAACCTCAATTTACATATATTTATTTATAATTTGTATCTAATGTCTTTTTATTATCTCATAATATATGCTAATACTTCCCAGTATAGTGTTGAGAAGAAGCAGTTACAGTAATAATACTAAAAAAATATAGGAGTTTATTTCTTTGTAACATTTCATGAGGTCTGGAAGCTGCCAGTTTGGGGGTTGATATGGTATTCTGTTTTGTTAAGAACTCACCTTTCCAGTTCCCCAGTCCAATACCTTTGATTCATAGCTGCCTCCACATTGATAGTGACAGGAAGAAGAGTAGAAAAGGAAAGGACAGAAGTCTCATACCAGTTATCTATTAAGGCAGGGTCAAGGAAGCTGTCACATAAAACTTGCACTTATTTCTCACTAGCCTAAACTTAGACTTAGAGGTGGTTATGAGGTGGGACAACTAAGGTAGGAAATGCTTTTAATATTTCAACATCATTGAATTTGCTTGCTTTTGGTTAGATATGAAAAATCAGATTAGGAGATGTAGCATTATTGCTGTGTTCATTTTTTTCTTTCATAAGTTGGTTTTAAATTTTATTGAATGACTGCTTCACTTATTGATATAATTTTTTGTCTTTACTTTGTCAAGTTGGTATGTTATATTAATGTATTTTCTAAATATCTTAATATTCTCATGATAAAACATATTAAGTCATAAGGTTGTTTTACCTGTGTACACAAATACACACATACAGTGTGAATGTTTACTATTCTACATAGTATTTTTGTGTCTTGTTTCACAAATGATAATTGCTAATAATTTTCCTGTGTCTACTTATTTGCAGAATTATTTGTAAGTCTGGGTTAGTTTCATAAAATTCATGAAGGAACTTTTTCTAAACTCTGGAAGAGTTTTATAAAAAAACAAAAGGTTATTTATTTCTTGGTTATTTGGGAAAACACACTAATCAAAACATCTGAATCCGCTGCTTTTTCTTTTCTTTATTTTTAAAGATTTATTTTATTGTTTTGACAGAGAGCGAGAGAGAGAGAGAGAGACAGAGAGACAGAGAGAGACAGAGAGAAGGGGGAGGGCCCAGAGCAGTCTCCATAGTTGCATGTCATCAATTTTTGACAATTTTTTATTCCACACAGGTGGTTGGGGGCCACACAAGGTGGGAACCAGGCTGGAGGGCCTCCTGCATGGGGGCAAGCCCCCTCAAGCCATGGGCCAAACCGAGGGGCCTCCCACATAAGATGTTTGTCCCAGAGAGAACTGAACTGGGGGTCTCCCACATGGGAAGCACACCCCAGTTCAGCACATAGGTCTGCATGGGCCGGGGCCGGCACCAGGACTCAATCCTCAGACCCCAGAGCTATAAAGCAAGCCCTCAACCCCCTGAGCTATCCTGGTTTCTCCTGCTACTTTTTCTGTAGTGATTATATCTCTTTAACTGATACAGGTCTATTTAGAATTTTTAATTTATAATGAGTACATTTTGTTAATTTACATATTTCTAGATAATTAACATGTTGTGTCTTTAAATTCATCATAAGGCTTATCATACTTTTAACAAGTTTTTTAGATCCTTGATATTTGTAATTATGGTCTTCTTTTGAATATCTATCTATCTATCTATCTATCATCTATCTATCATCAATCTATCAATCATCTATCAGTCTACCTATCATCTTCCATATACTGATCATTTGTCATATCTCTCTCTCTGTCCTTCTCTTTCTCATTCCTGATCAATCTTGGCAGAGTTTTTTTATTTTTATTAATAATATTTTTCTAGAACTGGATTTTTATTTCATTGCTCTTATCTATTGTTTTGTTTTGTTTTTTAGATTTTTATTTTATTGATTTGTGACAGAGAGAAACAGAGACAGAGAGAGACAGAGAGAAGGGGGAGGGCCCAGAGCAGTCTCCATAGTTGACATTAGTTTTCCATATAGTTTCACTCCACAGGTGGGCACAAGGCTGCACAGGGCAGGAACTGGGCCAGGAGCCTCCCACATAGGTTCCAGCAAGAACTGAATTGGGGGCACACCCCAGCTCAGCATGTGGGTCCTCATGGGCCGGGACCGGGATTCAATCCTCGGTCCCCAGGGCTTCAAAGCGAGCACTTAACCCGCTGAGCCATCCCAGCTTTTTTTTTGTTTTGCTTCCATATTTTTGTCTTCCATTAAATTAAGTTTTCTTTTATTTGTTATTATTTTTCTACTTTCTTCAGTTTTACTCTATTATTTTTATAATTTTTTGTTGTAATTTAGATCAGTAATGTTTAATATGTTAATTAATGTTTAATCTTTTTAATTCTACATTAGTTAGGACATTTTCTAGGCTAATGTAATTAGAGAAATTAGAGAAAAACTACATTTAAAAAAAATATTTTGAATCATAGTCCAGGTCTCTGGTGATAGCTTAAAGGCTTTAGGACATGAGACCTTTCCATTTTGCTCCACTCTTATCCCTAATAAATTGCCCTCTTATGCCTAATAGATTACTTACCAGCACAGCTACATTTCAGCCTCAAGTTCTAACATCACTCTCTTTACTTCCATCTTAGTTTCTGGCTTGCATAGGTTGCCTACCATACGTGCACAAGCACACAAACACACGTTCTCACATATATACATATATATCATTTAAAAAATGAATTAATCTGTCGTGATATATAGATCTCCACCTATGGTTCTAGCATGGCAAATCCTGGCTCTAGCTTTGTAAACTGTAGCATCCAACAAGTCATTAAAATTTTCTAAAACTTGGTGTTCTCATCTGGAAAATTAGGGTTATTAAACATACCTTATGAAGTTGTTGAAAGCTTAAAATAAGTAAAGTGAATGTTTCAGTGGCTGGCACCTAGTAGTATTCAATAAAATTACACCTCTGTGAACATACAGGAAATGCCTCAGGAAGAGTGGGACCACCAAATGCAATTCCCAAAAGGTTCAGAAGAAAATGTTTTGTGATTTTCTCATTATGTTTCTGCTTTGGGGACAAAGACATTATTTTTTAAAGGTGACAATTCTCTAATCATGGTAAAGGAAGATAAATACTTTATTTCCCTCCAGGGAGAAAAAGAGATCCAGTAAATGCTTAATAGAATTTTCTTCAGTGCCACAAAGTTGGTGACTATAAATCTTGAACACAAGTTGAATTATTGTTGACTTTTTATTTCCTTAGGGTGCTTTTGACCACATCATTAAACTCTATCACCTTCATTGACCTAATTTTATATGGAGTCTAAGACATTAAAAGGATACCTAAAAAAAGAAAATAAAAAGGTTTACTCCATGAGGCCAATCAGATGTTGTTGCTAATTCCTATAAATTGCTATTAATTCAATTTTATTGCTCAGAAGAGTGTATATGAAGCTAAATTAATTTTGGCTTCATTTACTACGTATTATTTCCCTAAGAGGAAGGAGACTGTAAGGAGTCACATTAAATTGTTCTTATTTTATCTAATATTTATCAAGAGCAATACCTATGAATAAAATGAGAGGTATTATTCTTCACAAACTCATTTCAATGAATTTGGAAAGTATAGGTTCAGAAGGTCTAGTTGTTAGCTTTTACTTCACAGATCAGTATGCCTAAACCTTAGAATTTAAATGTCATCACTCACACACTACCTGAAACAAGTGATTACTGCACAAAATATAAATCAGTCAGGACGAGATGTTTTTTCCTCTTGACTGAATATGAAATGAGGCCTGAGAAATGTGTCTTTACCTGGCCTGAGGAGCGAGTAATAAAATTTGTTCTATATCATAAAAACTTTTCTTCTAGAAAAAATATCACTTAATTCTAAAATTAACAATATTACTGCAGGAGATATATGGGGAAGATTGTGGAAGAAAGAGAGACAAAACAGAGAGAGAATGGCAGAAACAGTCACAAAAACACACTGAGAAAGAGACAGAAAGAAAGAGAGCAATGGAGATAGAGGCATTATCCCCCCTAGAGCTTAGCAAAGTTTTCTCTGCTCTTTTGGTCTGTTTCTCTAAGATACTAATTCCAGAATGAGGACAGAAAAGAAAGTATAAATAAATTAACTTTACAAAATATCCAGTAATTCATTTTAGTCCAAATTTAGCTCTTCTTCCAAAACCTTTTTCTCTAAAGACTAGTTATATATACCACTTAAGGACCAACGCATTGAACATTTGCCTTCTTTGCCTTCTTTGATCTGTCTCCGGGAAGGTGCTATTGCTTAGAGAAAGATCAGTACCCAAGAAGAACAAGAAGGACAGACCCTACATTAGGCCACATTCTAGACTATCATTATTTTTATAATGATGTTGGTTGGGGTTTTTTGCCCAATCAAATGTATCTGGCTATCAAATTTTAAATAGAAACAATGTATATATTCTCTCTATTTCTTTTGCTTATACGTTTTTTCTACTCACAGGTATCACTGCTTGATTTTCCGAGCAAATCAGCTTTTCCCAAATGAAGTTTAAGCTTTGTTGAATACAATCTTTAACACAAAATAACATAAGGAGTGTATTTTTGCAAAATATAACCGCCTGTTCCAACAATAGTCATGGAAAGAACTTGAACTGAAGAAAAACAAATAAGTATAATTTGAGGTAATGATGAAGAGGAAAGGACCTGAAGGAAGCTGTACTTTTGCCTGGTAACTTTCTTAATTTGCACTGCCACTTTATGACACTGGTTACAGCTGAAGGAATAGTTTCTCTCCCATAGCCATGATGTCCTTCTGTTCATCCCTGATGTGGAGGCAGACTCCTGTATGTGTGACATGGCCATCTGTCACATGGTATGATTATAATCCCCACACATTCTGCATTAGCCATACCAAGTGTAAAGAAAAGAAAAACAATATCCTCCACACTTCGTTAAAATGTCACGGAAAACTGTGAAAAGCACACACACACACAAAGTGTTCTGTGTGTCCATTTTTCAGCACGGTGTATTTTTAGCTTTCTGCAGCCTGCAAGTCTTAATTCAAACCAAAGAAAAATATCAATGGACTGCATATGGTACATTTCTCAGCATCTTTAAACATATTTGAACTAAACAACATCATCCTCACGGTATTTTCCGGGGCTACGCTAGAACAGCTCACATTTACAGCCTCCATGTGAGGGACTAGGAAGATGCCTGGGGAAATCATTGGTGGGCATTTCTGTCTTTCTTAATGCTCTTTATCAGTCTTTTTGTGAGTTCTTTCTCATCTTCCTCCCTTCTAATTGATGAAGTATCCCAAAGTCCTTATTTGAACTTCTCTTATGGTCTTTAATATTTACACCTATTCCCTAGACAGTCTCATTCAGCAGACCCATGTCTATCATCTACACACTGAAGACTCCCGAACTCATATCCTTGGTGTGGTCCTCTCCCTTGTTGTTTAAATTCATATATCTAACCACTTACTTGAAATTTGCAATTGGATGTATAAGAAGTAGTTCGAGCTTAATATGTCAAATATATCCAGCAACGGACTCCCAAACTTGCTTTTCCATATGATTTCATGGCAACTTCACTTTTCTAGTTGTTCTGTCCCAAACCTCATAGTACTTAATTCCTTTTTTTTCTTACAGCCTGTATCAAAAATCAGCAAATATCATCAGCTTACCTTAAAATAGGTCAAGAACTCACATACTTGTACTCACAATATCTGCCCTTCCCCTGCCCCCAAATCTATTCTTATCACAGTAATCAGTAACTTACCTTATTTGCTCACTAGCCTTGCCACCAGAATGTAAGCAATACGAACAATATGAAAATAAGGATTCACTCTCTCTCTCCCTGCCCCTCCCCGCCCACCTCACCCCAGCACCAAAAGCAGTGCATGCATGGAATATAATGAAAGAAATGAAAGAGAGGCCAACAAGAAAAAATATATATATAGAGAGAATGCATTTGTTTTCCTTTAGCACTTGAAATGTATCTTACTAAGAGAAATGATATTTTAATCTTGGGGGTACTTTTCTTCACTTTTCCTCTTCATGAGGATACGCATGCAGGTTTTAAATGACTACTACACTTCATTTTACTTGTTTCTTCATTTGCCTTTCTCTTATTTTTCTCTCATTTGTTTTTTATCTCCCTCTCATCACCATATCTCAAAATATTCAATGGAGAGTGTTGGGAGATGAGGAGAGGGAGCATTAGCATGGAAAATTGTGCAGGATGAATGAGATTAGGATCATGTAGCAAGTACACAAAACACACACACACAAATCTTTTTTTTTTTTTTCACAAAGGCAAGCCCTCTTAAAGCAGTCCCTATAACAAGTCCCCAAAGTGTTGTTGCTCTAGTTCTAAAACTTTTATTAAATCATGGCTTTGAAATATATATTTAGCAATCCTTAATGCCAGAAGCACCCGAGTCATTTGTTGTGTGTTAAAAAGGGAACAAGTCATGTTTCATTGTAAATGTGTTTGCCGGTCTTTGCTCTGGGAGAGCTTGCATCTGATAACAGTTTTGCAAGTGACACTTTTCATGATTGCCACTACTCAAATTGATAATCATTGGACCTGATTTCAAAGAATAATGCAGAGAGGATATTCAAGTAGAATCTGCAAATATTTTGTGATTATTTCTGTTATTACATTTTTCCTCATTCATGAGCTGATAGCCATTTATGAAAGATAAAGAGAGTCAGAGGAAATCACTAGTACCCAACTTGGAATTATTGTGGTGTTTCCTTAACCAGGATCAAATTGATGCCTCAGTAATAGAGGCAATAGACTCCCACCTCAGTATGCCCTTATATTAAACCTGAGCATCTTTGCACCTTTGGGCCTCCTTTTAGTTTGTTGAGCATTTTAAATTAGAAATAAATTCTGGCTGAACAAAAAGAGAGAAAGAAGAAAGGAAGAGAGGGAGAGAAAGATGAAAGAGAAAAGAAAAAAGAAAGTAAAGGAAAAGAAAAAAAATGAGAAAAGAAAAAAGGGAGAAAGAAATAGAATCTACAAATTTGTAGGAACCTATACTTAACACCTATGTAGTGGGGCTTAAAGAAAGAGAGGATAAATGAATATATAAAGGAGTGTGGTATTTATATTACATTTAGGTCAATATTTTAAATGTAGTGATCATTTGAGAATACAGAAAATGATGTAAAAATAGAATAATTAAACCTCTACCCTTTAACACAAAAAAGCTCTTTACTATCATCTAAGTCTTATATTTTAAAGACCTAGCTGGGTAAATTGCCTCAAATAAATGCAAATTTTTTTCAAGTTTGAAGAAGCTAGTACAAAAGTTATATATATATATATATATATATATATATATATATATATATATATTCCTTAGAATAATTTTTTTTTTCAAATTATGCAGTGCATATATTGCTCAAACTATATATCTAGTCAATGTTCATTAGTAAATTAGCTTATAAGGAACTTATAAGTGCATGGTCATTAAACTCACACAGTAGTATATAATTATATAAAAGTAGGAAAGAATGTTCCAAAGTATCTCTTTGTTAAGGGAAATGTTCACCGTAAACATATTGATGATTATTCCAAACTCTAATAATTGGTTTAGCTTAGAAATGTTTACCTTTGCAGACTAATAAGCTCAAAGGATACTGGCTTTGAATAATGTTTTTAATTACTAAAATAATGTAACTTTATGCTTATATTGGAAACCATTATGTTGAAATAGTGTTAAAATATTAAGAAAATATTTGTGACAAATAATGTCTCCTTATTTGCACATTAAATATCAAACTAGACCTAGCAACTTGTTTAATAACTATTATTATTTCAATATAGTGATGAGAATAAAATTTCTAGACTTCTAGAATACATGGAAATTTGACTTGGAAATATCTATGATTTCTAATGGGACAAAGTCATAAATATTGATAATAATAATGTGGTTGGCTGCCTATATTCATAACGGAAGGAAATGCTAAAATCTGAATTATAGTTTAGTTAAGCTAAAAATGTACATTTTTCCATCTATATTTGCAACCCCCTTTGAATTCTAACATCTCTTTAGGGTAAGTGGTCTCTATATAAGAACCCATGGGTTAGCTCTTCTGATTAAGGACTTTTAATTCATTAAAATGGTGTTTTTTGAGCCTGTCATATCACACTTATGTTTTTCTTTTCCTATTTGAGGATTGCTGTTTAGATAAAAATCATGTGTATCCCTCTTGTAAATATTAACTGTCATCTTTAGCTGTGATGGATATTCACTTATCCCAAGGTGGCACGGCCATAAATATATTCATGTTTCTTTTTGTGTTTCCATTTGTATCCTCAGTAAAAATTTTAGTCTCCTGTGCATTCTCCAAATTAGTTAGCAGAAGCATTTGCTTTAAATGAAATCCTCATTTATTATGATTAATTCAAAGGGGAATGTTTTCCCCAGCTTTTTTCTCTTTTTTTTAAACTTGGTACCAAAAAAAGCTTATTTTCAATGAAACTTATGTGGTTGCTAATAAGTAGTGGGCTGCTTGTTTGGGGTAATTGATAATTGCTTCTGCAGTACCAGGAAGGGGAGCTTTGCCACATTTAGAAGTTGTCTCACCCTTCTGTGTTGGGTAGTTTTGAACAGGAAATAAAATGAGGCTTTGGGTATTTAAATTGGTTTGTTCTCAGCAAAATACATCTCAAAAGACTTACTGGAGATCTTATAGTTCTTAAATAATAACTTTGATGACTTCAATGATTCAAATTGTATTAGAACTAAAAATGTTCTTGCCTTTAATGAAGACTAATGCCTTGGCAAATAGGTTTGTGCTTAAATCAAACCTGGGCTGTGAACGTGTTATGTTGAGATCTTCAGCAACCCAATGCAGATTTTAAGTCATTTACCCAGGGTTGGTTTGAATCATAAAAAATAGTCCTAGAATTAGAAAGATTGTGTATCATCTTAGTTTTACCTCTGATAATCCTCAGGGCTTGTCATTTATATAATTACAAGGGTCTTAAGTTTCTATGATGGTAAACTGCACTGTATAAGGTCTGATGTTAACCCCAATTTTCCCCAGGCAGCTCTCTGGGAAACAACAAAGACTTACAAGATAACTCAGGGAAAGATGGAAGCTGAATGGAATGAATACTATGACAATTAATTTTAAATCATGTATGTCCTAAATACCAATGTAATATTTTTGTTGTTGTTGTTATATTTGACATATCTGAATATAAATGGTTCTGTGTAGTCACATGATATCTCTCGTCCATCATTCTTGACCTTGCACGCGCAGGTGCTTCCATTTTTCACCCAGTGCACATCAAAGTGGAAGAGTGTTCATACGTTCAGTTCAAACAAGTGTGCTGTTGTTGAATTCTTAACAGAAAAAAAAAGTTCCCCTAATTTTTCTGAAATTTTTTAGAAAAAAGGTGAGGATTTCTTTAAGAAGGTCATTACAGGAGATGAAACTTGAGTCCAACATTATGGCCCCGAGAACAAAAGGCAGTCCATGGAATACCGCCCTAGGGATCACCTCAACTGAAAAAATTCAAAACTCAGGCTTCAGTTGGGAAGGTGACTCCTTATGGCGGTATTCTGTGGACTGACTGCCTTTTGTTCTTGGGGTCATAATGATGGGTATATAAGCATCTAGAAATGCTTATATCTAGATATGTCAAATGAAACAAAGAAAAAATATTGCAGTGGAGGCAAAATTTATCTGCCCACCCTCATATGTCCTTGCATTTCCTTTCTTTACCTTGGAATCAGATGGAAACTCCAAAAGAAAATTAAAGATGCCTTTTGTATTTTGCATTGTTAATTTCCAAATGAATATTAAAGAATTAAGGCTAAGAAACACATTTTTCATTTTTATAGAAGCTTAGTATTGGTGTAAGTCACAGACTAAGAAATAAAATTATTGTACCTACTATAACCCTTTGATATGAAAAATGTTTTTCCTTAGTTTCTTAGCATCCTTTTACTTTAGTCAAGAGTAACTTCTACATTCTAAGGAAAGGAATTATCAAAAAGAAAAAAAAGTTGAAATTTTAATAAATTCCATTTTTATAAGAAGGTTTGATAATGAGGACAAAAACTTGAGATGAATGCTATATTGTCAAGAGTGGGTATAACTGCTGTTTTATTTAATCATGCTTTGCTTTGAAGTATTTTTTTATCAAGATAGTTAATTAAAAATTGCAGTATTTAATTTAGCCTCAAAACCCCTACTCATCCGAGAACGACCGACAAACCATTACTTTTTATGAATTCTTATTCAAACCATAAAATGTTACTGTCACCTCCCTAAAAGGCTAACACCCTGTGAAAAGAATTTATGGCTGAAAATGATTTTGGAAAAGCTTAGAATGGGTGTCAGCCATGTAGACCAAAAACTAAGGATAAAAGAAGAAAGAGGGAAGGAGAGGACTAGACCATGAGAAAGACATGATAGAAAAGAAATAAGAACGAACAGAAGGCATAATAATGGGAGAAAAGGACTGCAAAAGAGGGTGGGGGGAGCAAATTGTAAAAAGTTGGAGTTTTCAAAGTGTCTGGAATTAAGTAGTAAAACAGATAATGGAGTCTGGGAAAACAAACAAACAAACAATGAACTTGGGCATCTATTGACTCTTGCAGACCTACAAAAGCTTTAGAAGACAAGTAGAAATGAAGATGAGCAAAGTTCAAGAGAAATGAGTTTCTACGTTCCTTTTTTAAAAATGAGGAAATTTTTTAACTAGATAATAAAGAAAAATAGCAGTCACTTATAGAATAAAAGACAATGGGGAGAGTGAGAGAGCAGTCGGGGAAAAAAGCTAAGTCTCAGTAGCTTGTGAAAATTGTTTTGGTGGACAAGAGTCCAAATAAAGGTCATATGCAACTTCATTATTTAAAAATGGAGAATAAATTTTCTTGATTTTGAAGAGGCTATTAAAGCCCTGTGTGCTTTCATATGAACTCAGTTTCAATTAATACTGAGCCACTATAACAAAGTGATTATTTTGCCACTTGTGTGGAGTTTCAATATTAGGTCGAAGAATAGGGTGACCAGACGTCCCACTTTTGGTGGGACAGTCCCGATTTTTAACAATTTGTCCGCGTCCCGTGGTATTTTAAGAAAGTCCCGATTTTTGGAAAGAATGCACGACAAGCTAGGGAACAGTGGGAGATAGACCCAATTTTTAATCAAGAACACCCCCCCCCCCCCCCGGTCAATGGTGTGCAGTTTTACCAATGTTAAAATCTGGTCACCATATCGAAGGACTGCAAACTACGTTTTTCAAACCATTAACTATAAAAATTTATATGTGACATGTTTTTCCATTGGTGCAGTCTACATTTCAGTTACACTTCATTGTTTTCCTATTCCTTAATTACTTCTATTGCTTCCCATAATTTCTATAATTAAAAGAAAACTGCTGCAATCACACACTTACACACAGAGTTCTCTGTCAAATAAATTTTTGAACCCAAACAGAAAGAGAATATGACAGAGAAGTTTTAGGTCTTCAGTTTCAGTTCAGTAGCTTTGCTGTGAGCCCTTCCGAGTTCTGGCCCTTTAGAGTGGCTTTTATTTTGAGAGTTTATCAGTCTTCTACAATGTTTTGGCCTCGTTTTATATACTGTGTAATGAACATCAAATGGATTAAGTACATTGAAGTTTATTAGCTTGGATTGGGGATTTTAATTTACTTCCCTCAGAAAATAAATGCAACTGGGTGTGGCTTTCTGCATGACTAAGGCACTGTTGGTGGCATCCTAGTCTGGAATTCTGTAACAGAATGAACCAGATGTCCATGGTCTTTATCAGAGCATTACCTTCCAGGGATCTGCCTGTGCCAGCAACTTGTCTTGCCTCTTTGAGAGTCCCTACTCTAAAGAAATGGTGCATGCATTAAACTAAGTTGGTGCCCTGTCAATCTCAAGGATTGGGGAGGTTATTAGGACATTTGCTTTCTCAGGTGAGGTTTTCAAGAATTTTGTATGCTTACTTTCTGTCATATCACATGTATTAAGCTTAAATCCATAGTAGTATGTGTTGTTGTTGTTTTTAATGGATTTAATCATTAGGCCCACTAGGAAATTAATCATTCGGACCAAAGGCTGACGTAAGAGGGTCCATTTCTGGCTAGCGTGTAATTTCTAAGCCAATTCACTCATCTGTCACAAAACAGTTGGAAGTTCATCATATTTGACTTGAACATTTCTGCCTAATCCCTGGAGTGAGTCTTTTCACTTAGGCTCAACATTAAATCTCAAAGAAGCATCACCGGATGCAAATTTTGAACTTAATTTTTTGGAGAAAATTTTCTTATGTGCAGCTGACAAGAAATATGGGAAGATTATCCTTTAGCTGCTACTCCCTGCCTGCTTAGTCTTCACTGAGGGAAACTTTCATCTGACAGAAATATAATAGTTGTCTGCTTCTTTTCAAAATCAATTTCTCACAATGTCTTTCCCACCCTTGTATTTATAATTACATCTGGTTCATTAAGATGTGGAAATCAAGAGAGGAGATGCTGTTTTTCTCAGAGGGAAGGCAGCCCAATCAGATGTGTAAACACATCTGTCTCTATGCTCCCACCCTTGCCTTGTGGTAAGGCTCACATAGTTAACACCTCTTTTGCAGTACTCAACATTTCCACTTGTCATTTCACCCTCATCCCTATAAATCAGGAATCCTGGGATGAAAAATAAAATAATCTGTGGAGTTATGACCTATGAAGGAAAGTAGCATGTACATATAGTTTATATCAGGGGTACTGGGTGAGTGGACATTTTAGAAGACACCTATATGTTTTATTAATTTTAAACATAGTTTTCCAGTGGATATAAACATCCATAAGCCCTCTTCAAACCCAGCAACTGTTTGACCACAGTTTACTCAGTAATTCACCCAAATATTAGGCATATTATTTGATGATCGTTGGAACGCGTGGACGAATGGCGTATATCAGTCATCACCACCTATGTCCCTGACTACCCTTGTGAGCTAAGGAGGAAGACTGAGTTGATTTAAGGACTTGCTCCTCCAATAAGTTCATTGATATATGATTGAGACAGAGCAGAAGGAGACAGAAAAATTCCCCTCCCCTTCCTTTATAGGCAACTAGGAACTAGGTGTCACAAAATGTATATCATTCATATTATTCTGAGCCCTGGTAACTGGGAGGACAGTTTTCAGTAATTTTCAGCTCTTAAAAATACACATCCTGGGGAGGGCAGGTCTAAGGTAACATTATTTTTATTCCCACCTTTGCTCTCCTGTGTCCCAGGCTGAACATGATCCAAGAAACGCTAGTTCATCACATTTATAACACAGCTGTGCACAAAATGGGGCCAAAGCTTTATACATCTTGGTTTTGGCTTCTCTTTTTGGAGGTCCCTTCTCATGTTCTTTTTATCTTTACCTCTGGTATTGCCCCTACTCCCCTGAGCCATCTCTACAATAGCAGGACCAAATCCTCCACATGGAAAGTTTCAGTACTATTTGTCCTGTGGAAAAGTGTTGCACACAACATGGTTGTGTTGTATTGTTAAGAACTGTGGATATATACAGTGACATAGCTTTCCTGGACTGTATTGTAGGTGAAAGTAGAATCTCTCTCAGACTTATAACCCAAGGCAGGCTCTTTTTTTTTTTTTTTTTTTTATAAACAAGAGAGCAGGAGAGAATTTGGACTGTTCTCCAAACTGTATAGCAAAACGCTGGCTTTAAGTCAAGAACAGTGCGTGGGAAGTGGGGGAGGTTCAGGCTCCCTCAGCCTTTATAATATAGACCATACATGAATCCATATGGCATTGTAGCAGCAATCAGAGTGGTTTCACTCTCCAGCCATTTTTTTTAATTTTAACAGGGAAGGAGAGTTTCTTTTGCTAGGTGGGGACTTCCTTTTTTCTGAACCTTGGGACCTGTGTGGACTATCAAA